>JAJOOR010085940.1:0-28364 GCA_036250505.1 Solanum acaule | reverse complement strand
GCATTAGAGATGAATATAGAACCTGTATTTCGTAAGAAACGTGTAATTTATAGAAAAAAACAATTTGATGAGAATGTTGATAATGAAATCACAAGATCCCTTGAATAATCATTTAAAGTTGATTACTTCTTATACATAGTAGACCAAGCCATCTTTTCACTTCAAAATAGATTTGAACAATTTGAAGTATACGAAAATATTTTTGGTTTTCTATTTAGTGGGAAAAAATTAAGATCATTAGATGATGAGAATTTTAAAAAATATTATCTTAATCTTGAATGTTCCTTAAAACATAATACTCACTCTGATATTGACGATTTAGACTTATTTTCTGAATTAAAAGTGTTAAGGGAAATCATAAAAGTAGAAGACAATACTCTAATTGAGATACTCAATCAAATAAAAAGACTTTATTCTTTTCCAAATGCTTACATTGCTTATAGAATAATGTTAACAATTCCCGTAACAGTCGCCTCAGCAGAAAGAAGTTTTTCAAAATTAAAAATAATAAAATCTTATTTAAGATCGACAATGTCTCAAGAAAGATTAAGTGGTTTGGCTATATTATCGATTGAAAAAGAATTATTAGAAGAGATTCACTATACAAAAATTATTAACAACTTTGCATCTCAAAAAGCTAGAAAAATAAATTTAAAATAAAACCATTTATAATTTTTTTTTAAGGCCTCTAGTTTGATTTTGGCCTTAGGCCACCAACGAATTTGAGCCGCCCTGTAATTGCTATCTTTAATTGGTCCTTTGTATTGAAGTGATCCTTCAATATATAGTATGGTCCATATATTTTGTCATGATGTAATTAAAATAGTGGTATAAATTAGGCACTTGGTTAGTTCATTTCTTTTTCCATAATAATATATCGTGTTTGAAACTTTTTTCTTTTTCAACTAACAAAAGTAAACCCCTATAATAATGAGTGTAACAAGTTGTCTAAAAAGCTAAATCAGATTAGAAGTGTCACCTCTAAATGAGTTTTGTAGTATGCAATTTGAATTTAATTGGAGATTTTACTATGAACTTTGAATACTAGGTGAAAAATCAAACAAGATTGTCTAAAAAGCTAAAACAAGTAATATACAGGGCTGACTCAACAACATTGGGGGGCCTAAAGCGAAACTTAAGAGAGGTCCCCTAATATTTTTTTTTCCATCGTATATACTTTTATTTAAAATCTACTTTTCTAGCTATTTTAGATGTCAAGTCATTAGGTATTGTTCTATAATCAGTTTGTTTTAATAATTCCTTTTCAAATGATAATATAGTTAATTCATTGGATCTCTCTTAAGACATTGCTGATCTCAAAGAAGATTTAATCAATTTTAATTTTGAAAAAAACTTCTTTCAGCTGAGGCAACGGTTACAGGAATTGTTAACATTATTCTATAAGTAATATGTGTATTTGGAAAAGAATCAAGTCTTTTTATTTGATTGAGTATTTTCATTAGATCATTATCTTCTACTTGTATTATTTCCCTCAACACTTTTAATTCAAAAGATAAATCTAAATCATCAATATCAGAATAACTATTACGTGTTAAAGAAAGTTCAAGGTTAAGACAATATTTTTTAAATTCTCATCATCTAGTAATCTCAATATTTTACTTCTAAATAAGAAATCAAAAATATTTTCATATGTTTCAATTGGTTTTATTTTGAAGTGAAAAAATAGTTTGATCTACTCTACATATATAAAGCAATCAACTCTAAAAGATTCTTCGAGGGATTTTGTGATTTCGCTATCCATATTTTCATCAAATTATTTCTTACGAAATTCAGGTTTATTTTCATCTCATATGCAATTTTCTTAGTAGAAATCATAACACCCATAATATATATAATTTTTTTTAAAAGATAACATATATAAGTAATTGTTTTTCAAAAATGGGGCCCCCAAAATATATGGGGTCCCAAGCGATGGCTTTAGTGGCCTAGGGGTTAAGACGGCCCTGGTAATATCCTTGTATGATTAGCAAGAGTCAGGTTGAAATTAGAGGTGATAAAATTAGCTCATAATTAACCGAACATGTTAAAGTTTGAGCTAGTTACGTTATTGATCGAGTCATTTATTAGTTTAACTTAAGTTAGCTCAATCAATTACACATTACAGTAAAAATTGGATTGATATATAAATTGATTAATGAAAAAATTCATCAAAATATTATTAGGTTTTTGCACAAATTTCTCTCTTTCAGGGTGGTTTTTAATATTGCTTTCGAATAGAATATTCTAATATTTGCTTTTGTTGCTCATTTCATAAAATTTGTGAATCAAAGTATTTGTATTTATAAGATAATTTTGCAAGGAACAAGGTTAGAGAATTTTTACCTTCTCTGGAATAAATTGTATAATATTACTATGCTCGACATAAGTTTAATAGAGATTAATTTATATCTTTCATAACTTATGGTTATAATATCATGAAAATATAAATTTATTTCCTGCAAATAATTATTTGTTATTTCATGGCATATCAAAAAGGACAAAAATTAAACATTATCCTAAAATAGGAACATTTATGCGAATGCCCCAAATATTATCAAAAGCATATTTTTTTAATTTGGTATATTAATAATAAAAATTATTTTGAAAAATGATTTAATTAATTAAAACTTAATCAAACAATTCATTTCAACCCAAATAAATCACTTCAACACAATTCATGTCAGTCTCATTCTTCATCCTCAATTGAACCATTATATATTTATTAACTCAATTTATTTTGTTCAAACAAATTCAAATCAATCTAGGTCAAATAATTACAATTGATTAATAATTCATACATTTATTAACTCAGTTTAGCTTGTTCCAGTTAATTTCAAATTAATCCGCCCATTTAACACCTAATATAATAACATGGTCCATTAAATGATTTTTTTCTTTTATCTTCCTCTAACTTTGGTTTGCTACTTCAATCATTAACTCTATGTGCTTTACGTGTCGAATTGTAGTAACTTTACCCCCACCTAATAACTACTGCTTACTGGAATTCACCTAAAACACAACTACTTTTATGATAAAAATTTATCAGCATTATATTTACACAAATAGAATAAATATAGTAATATAATATGATGAGGGCTCGATTCCCATCATTGTCACTACAATAAAAATAACTTTTAGCGACAATAAATAAAAACATTAATTAAGAGTGTTAAAGTCTTTACTGACATTAGTTAAGTGTCATTAGAACCAATGTCGCTAAAGACTTTAGGAACATATACAAAAAATGCTAATTGCAGCTAAAAATACATATTTAGCAGCAATTAAGCTATCACCTTTAATTAATTGTCGCTAAATCCTCTGCCTATTTCCCCCTTCCTTTATTTTATTCAATTGTACATGACTTCGAAAAATAACATTTAAAATTTATAAATAAAATAAAAAATAAAACATAGAAGACTTTTATACAAGTATTATCTTTTTAATTAAATTATAAGTGGATATAAGAGATTTTTTCTTTTGTATATAATTAGAAACTTATTCCTTTTTGTTTGGTGTGAGCTCAACTTAAGCTATACATTGCTCGAGAAGAGCGATTTGGGTGCAATTTTTGAAGCTCTTCGACCACTTGCGGCAGAATTTTCAAATTTATTTATTATGGAGATGTTGGCACAAAGGGATCATTTCCTCTGTTAAGATTACTATTGGGGATAAATATATTATAACATCTGGAAATGGAATTCAAATAAGCAATTTTGATCCATTTTTTGGTACTACAATAAAAACTTCTCTAGTATTAAGGAGATTCAAAATTATATATATACCAACAAAAAAGATATCATGTTTGTAAAAAGATATCAAGTCTAAGAGTCCTCTAGGTACATAGTCATTTTTGTTAGGGAGAGTGGAACTTTCCGGCTCGAATCCGAATTTAGTCGGGCTCCAATGTGGGTACCAGACACCGGATGGGAAACCAAAATATATATATATAAACATGGCTTTAGTTGACATCTATGTGTTCCTATTTTGAATGTGCGCAAGTAGACACTTAAACGTATGAAATACACTCAAACTGATTTGAATTATGTCATGTAGGAGACGTATATCTATTTGTGCACACCCAATGTTGGAGGCATAAATATCAGTTGAGGTCAAGCTGAAGGACACGTTCATATGAGTAGTAAATGGTAAGGTAAATTCCCTGGTGATTGTAGTTGTGGTCCTCACAAGCTTTATTCACCTTTTGTCCTAGCATGCCTAACCTAGGCAACATTCATTATGTTACTACTCTTCAACAAAACTCCCATCTCTCCTCTTGGAATCTTCATATTCAATAATTTTAAAAAAAAACATGGCAAACAATGATGGTGGTGGAGGGGTGGGGGTGGTGGTGCAAGTGAAGCACTATTGTCAAGTGGAGAAATGTGAGGTTAATTTAGATGATGCTAAGAAGTATCATAAAAGGCACAAAGTTTGTCAAGTTCATGCTAAGGCTCCTATTGTTTTGCTTGCTGGTTTAAGGCAGAGGTTTTGTCAACAATGCAGCAGGTACTCTTCTTCCAAATAACTCTAGTTTCATTGTAAAAACAAAATCTTTATGTATAAACAAATTGTTAATCCTCTTGATTTAAGAGGAACTTATGGTTCTTAAGTTGCGTGGTAGTATAAGCTATTACCTTCCCATGTTGCATTAAGACACATTCAAGATCAATTTCCGAAGCATCACAATATTAAACCCCTCGGTTCCTTTTGGTATATCGATCGATGCAGAAGTCTTCTCACATGAATCTTGATCATTGAAACTTGGTCTTTCTTTTGGGTAAATTTGGTCAACGGGGCAACACCATACAAATCTCCTGTAATACCTAGTCAAACCCAAGAAACTATGAATCTCCATTGGGGTTGTGGGTCTGGATCAATTCTTAACAGCTTCAATCTTTTGGAAATCTACCTTGATACCTTCGCTAGAAACTACAAGCGTCCCTTTAGGTCACAGGTTGAATCCTAGGTTAGCTTTCTTATATTCTTTTAAATCGCGTTGTTAAAATTCCTGATTCCGCTACAGCTAGTAGGCAGCAGGCTTTTAACTTAGTACTCTCAATGCTTAAAAAGGCCATCATAATCGTGCATTTCCTTTTTCCACTTTAATCTTCTCGTGACTTTCTGACGTAATAACTATTTGTTGAGTGACCATTTAAGAAATCAAACTCGAAATTAGCCGATCTTGAGAATTTATAAGAGTTTTTCTCCATGAAGGATTTTTATCAGTCTTTATGCTTGTCTGGCATACCAAACGAACCTCGACATTTTAATACGTGACATATGCATCTCATTCAGGTTCCATGAGCTCTCAGAATTTGATGGCACTAAAAAGAGCTGTCGCCTGCGTTTAGATGGACACAACAAGCGGCGTCGCAAAACACTGCTGGCCATTGAGATGGAAGATAACCAATGCAAGTTGATCAATGGGGAAGCCAGCCAACATATGGACATGACTTTGTCCAGCAGGAATACTATCCACACTGCTGATATCTCTGGATGAAATGCTTACTCTCTTCTGTCATCCCCCTCGGGGGCATCGTTGTTAACTGACCTATCGTTCGATGCTTGTAATGAAAGCAGAACTCAAATAATGTTGTAGTGGTTATCCTAGCAAACAACATTCCGTTTATTTGAAGTTTGTGTGCGAACAGCTCCAGATGTTGGAACTCAAGTAACATGACCATCGACAAAAGCAAGAACTAGTTCAGATTTTACATTTCAAACAAACTCTACGCACACGTTACATAATCTACCAAGTGCACAGAGAGAAGATTATTGGAACCTTACGACTACGCAGGATATATCATCGGTACTTCCTCTTGCAAGAGCATGTTCATTGAGATGCTTTGCAGCTGACCGCGCATCCTTAATATCTTTAATGCAATCTGCAGCTTCCTGATTTGACAGTACCTGGTATTTTACGCAAAAAGTTGCACAAACGTTACACTAGCAACTATGTAATGCATATAAGAATATAAAGGTTACCATATATTCGACAAACAATCACAACATGATCCAAATATTTAAGGCTCTGGAAATAGAAGTAGCTAACCTTCCATACGCCGTCACTAGCCAAAATGAGAAACTCTGTATCATCATCTATGAGCTCTACCACTACATCTGGCTCTGAACTTAGATGCATCTTCAAGCTCTTGTCGCCAAATGCTCTGGCTACTGCTAACTGTCCATCAACCCGAGGAACGTCACCTGAAGAGAGGAGAAGAGAGGAATTTTGTTTTAAACAGAAAATACAAAACTCAAGCACAATAGAATAGAAGCACTGGCAATCATGCCCCAGCTTCCGTCCCCACTTCTGTCTATCAATGAAGACATCGCCCAGAACTACATATTCGCAAACGGCGGTAGTTTCTCAACAAGGTTCCACATACTATTTTCCAATGGACATAAGCAAAAACTTCTTGGTTTTCGCAAAAGGGGTTCGACTCTGTATTTGCAAACCTACTACGCCTTTAACTCCTCTAAAACGACACTGTTAATAGGATCGAAGCAACATTCGGATTTGAATCACCAACTTAATGTCGATAAGAAATTGGATTCAAAAGCAAATTTCCACATATGAGCAAGGAAGTCCATAAATGCAAACCTTCGCATAAAAGTACGTAAATTAGATCTAGTAAAGGAAATTCATTTGAACACTAAGGCTGGTTCCTTCGATCACTGATGCATAAATGAAGATACCATTTGGTACTGACTGATTTCTTCGGACTCTATAGTAAAATTACAAATTATAGTTTCGCACCTGGAAAATTGGACACGAAACCACCTTTGCCCTCGATGATCTCCCTCTCTCTGCCAGGTTCATGATCAATGGACAGCTGCTTGGCTACTCCATTTTTGTAAATGACTGCACGAGAATCTCCGACATTGGCTACAACTAGTTTCTGACCATTAATCAAAATGGCTGTAACAGCAGTAGATCCTCCTTTCCCCAAATCAGCAGCCTTATCCAAAATAGTTGTATCTGTTATACGGTAGGCTTTCCTGATTGCAGACTCCGGTTCAGCCCAGAAGTTAGGCTACATAACGAAACAGAAAATGTGACAAAAGTTCATGGAATTCAAGCAAAGAGTCACGAGACTGAACGCACGACAACCGGCACTAATTTAAGACTGAACTAGCTCTATACAATACATGTCAAGCATTCAATAGTAACACGAACGCATTACCTCATTCAGGATATTATTGAATAGGTGAGAGCGGAGGTACTCAGGAATCTCGTGGCTTAAATGGCCATCAAATATTGCAAATAGACCAAGTTCATTTTCATCAACTTGCTTAAATTGTGCAAAAACATAGTCTTCCATGGTGTGATGCGATTTTCCCTCAACCATGTGATACCCATGGGTTATGTTCTTCGACATCTTACTCTTACCTCTTCCGGTATCAGATGAACTTAAACCAACCTTTTCCTGCAGAACAAAAGAACCGTGTCACAACACATGTATATAGTACTTGGAAAAAACTTCACCACCAGTGGCAAATTTTCCACATAAGCTGTGATGCTACAACGACAACGTATCAAGTATAATCCCACAACGTGGAAAAATTTCCACATAAGCTGAGATACTGAATAAGCAAACCACAATCGAACAATCATATATATACGTAATGCTACTTAGATTAAAAGGAATAAAAGCTTAAGATAAATAGCTTGATAAAAAAGGAATAAGTTCTTAATGCCAACTATTCAGTCCCCTTCTTTTACCAACAAAAACAATTGCTACGCCTCAATCTCAAACAAGTTGAGGCCGGCTATCTAAATACCCACTTTAACATTTAAACTCATTTTACATCATCAATGACGGAGCTAGAGGGGCGAAAGGGCAAAATTACACTGTATATATAAAGTCAATGTTCTTATTTATGAATATATAGTAGATGATGAACCGTATTGCATGAAAATCTTGTCTCTGCCATTGAAAATCATAATCAACCTAGATAAAATCGGATCTTTTTTCATCATTAGAAAATTTATGCGTACTTTGTCTAAGCAATGGGCATAAACTTATTTTTCCTGAACAAATTAACACCACAAACATCTACTCTATACTAGGACTTCACTTTTTAAAAATTTAAGAGGCAAATTGTGACACTTAGTAGCAAAGTAGTTCATCAGCTAAGTTTATTTGATATGAAATAACTGCAATAGGTTGATTAAGTAGATTTATCTAAAACAATCTCTCAATTTTACAAAAGCCAGATAAAGTCTACGTACATTCTAACCTTCCTTCCCGTACAACAACACTAATCATCATATAATCAAACATATATTGTAACAACAAATAGAAGGCTAATTGAACAAGTTATTTTGAAGGGAAAGCCATAATAAACGTAAATTGTTTTTTAAAAATAAATAAATTAGTAAGTTAGATGGATTTTACACCAAGCTAACAAATAACCAAAATCAATTATTTTTTCTGCAGGATCAAAACCAAAACTCAGACAGATTTCTAATTATGTGCAAAATAAGCTGAATTATTGACAATTAATTAAGATCCACGAGTAAAATACATAGATCAGGTAGATTAATTATGTTTAGGACAGGGTGATTAGCAATTTTAAATATGTATACGTACCTTAATTTTGTCGATGATTTCTTTGCCTCCAGTCATGGTGTAAAATTAATAAAATGAATAAAACAAATCAAAGAAAATGTAGAAGATTAGAAGAGAAAATTGCAGAAGGAAAGTGACAAGTGTAGAGGAAAAGAGATGACAATGTTCCAATGATTGACACGTCTCCTCTTTTACATACCTTACTGTCTACGTTTTGTGCGGACGTCAAATGAGTGGATTAAGCTGAATTAGAACAGATTAAAATAATCTAATGAATGAGCAGGTTATTAAATCGCTTACAAATAAAAATAAGCAAATCAATTACTCCACAAATTAAATTTAAGCGAAAAATCAAATCATCATCAACAAGTTGAAAATTGAAAGCTCAAATAGTAAATTAAAATTAGCTGAATTACTAAGATTTTTTTAAAATTTTCTAATTAGCTTTATGTGTACGCGAAAAAAGAGGAATATATTCATCTATTTTTGGCTGGAATTTTAAATCGGTAATCGGGATAGTTAGTTGTGAAATTATTTTATACCACAGTCTTGATATTATTTTATTCTATATTCAATAGTGACACAGTGATATCAAGATTAGCTTGTCACCTTGATATAAAACACCTAAATGGCAAAGATGTTTTCTTCTAATTAATAAATTGTTTTGGTGGTTTTCACGTGTATGGTATTGAAGTGTACTAATTTGATGAATATAATATTTAGTAACATTGTTTTACCTAAGTCTTTATCATTTTTAATAGCATGATCAATAATTTATTGATAATGTTTCACGTTACTGATCCATGAAGCGTATATGGATGTGAAACTTGATACACAGGTCATGTTTTAAGTATTTGGGGTAAGTAATTTAAAGTTATGGGTAGATTGATGAAGATGTCACATGTCGTATTGCTACGGAGTGAATGAATTAGATGCTTGCACCTGATATTCTATATGTGGTGAAGTGTTGGTCAATCAAGAACTCTCATGTTCAGAAGATCACAAGAGTAGTACAAATGAGGACAGAGGATACTTAACGGATGTAGAAGCATACCAAAAGATATAAAATTAGAAATGAAGATATTCATGTCAAGTTGAGAATTGAAACGCGGAGGATATAAGATGCCAAAAGTGATATTGGAGTAATTCGGGATTGTGAAGAGGAAATATCGGGATATCTCGATAAGAAGAGTGTGAGAGGTTGGTTGTAATACGCTTGTACCTCTTTTTAGTGGGCTCCAAACTAGGTCAAAGGTAGTAAGTATTAACTTGACCCAATCCCTTCAAAAGTAGCCGTACCACTCTAAGAGGCCCAGATCCAAATCGTATTAAATATTTGGATGCCCAAACTAAATTACTCGACAAAGTTGCACCATGGTGGTCCCAAAAGATGGACTAATTTACACAAACATCCTTCTTTTAAGGCTATTATTTAAATTTTATCTCTATTTTTAAAATAGTGCATATATAGCTTTCCCCTGACGAACAAAACATTAGACTGTCATTTAACTTCTATATAAAATTTTAACTCATGATCTGACGACTTCTCATAAGATTCATCAATTACAAGTAAAATATAAAGACGATCATTTACTAAATAGCCATCCCGAAGAGGGACGCCCCAATTTCTCGAAACATTTATATATATATATATATATATATATAGCTTTGGAATAAAAAGTATATAAAATATGGCCATTACATGTACCTTTGTTTAAGTGGGCTCCAATCCAAGTCAAAGGTAGAAATAACTGACCCAATTTCCTTCAAAAGTAGCCGTACAATAAAGACTGAAACACAATTAAAGGCCCATATCCAAATCGTATAAAATAATCAGAGGCCCAAACTAAATTACTGGACAAAGTGGAACTATGGTGGACCCAAAAGAAGTCGTTAGGCAGAAATGGGGCCCAAATGGGTTATCCAAAAGAATTTTTAAAAAAAGTTATGGATATATACCGTGCGATCAACTAGTTTACTAACATGGTCGAAATATACACAACTTGTTCATTAATAGGCATGTCTATTATGTATGTAGTACATGTATATTCAGTAGGCGTTTGGCCATGCGATACCATATCGTGATATGGTATCGTGAGATGGAATCAGCATTTGGACATGCGATTTTACGCTGATTCCATCTCATGATTCCATATCATGAGATGTGATTCCATATTCTCCAAAAACCATAATATGGAATTATATGGTAATTCCATATTATGATTTGAGATATTTTAATACAAAAATTGATCCACGAGTTTATATTTTGTTAAAACAACCCCACATTTATATCTACTAACCATTTATTTCATATGTAAATAAAATTTATAATAACATCATTACTTTTAAAAAATTTATTATTCTCACCGACATAAAAATTATTATTCTCACCAACATATAGTTACTTTAACTCACACCAATCGATTGTTAAAGTGATGAAATATTTATGGTCTATGAGCATGAAAATATAGTTGCGGATGATATTGACCAACAAATGGCTCAAAGTAACAATGTTGGTTCGTTTTCTCAGTCACGTGATCGAGAAATGCAAGTTCAACGTGAGGAAATTGTCCGTACTATGTGGATGGATTACATTAAAGACTAGTACACTACAATTTATGTTCAATTTTTTTTTTATCAAATTAAAGTTAGATGAAACAATTACTTAAGTGGAGAACAAATAACTTTGTAATAATTTATTATGCGATTTGTAAATTTTTATTTATTTGATAAGATTGAATAAACAATTGGGGCTATTTTAATAGTTTTACAACTTATGGAATTTTTATGTTTATGAAAAAATATACAACACAAAAATTTCATATCGCATGTCCAAACAAAACTTCAATTTCATCTCATAATTCCATATCATGATACCATATCATGATTCCATATCATGATACCATATTGCATGGCCAAATGGGCCCTTAGTATAAAGTATACACATATAACAACATATACATTTCGTACATGTTTTATAAACTAGCTGATTTAAGTGTATAGAGCCATAATTATCCCCAAAAATACTTGTTATCCCTTAACTTTTGTACTTTTTAGTCCGTGATCTAAAAGTTCATTCTGAACAAACTAAAAATCTTACATGAAAATGTTAAATTACGATCTAAAATTTTGCATAGTCAAATGTTGGTCAATATCAAAAAATGATATTTGCACAAACTTTTTGAAAATAGAAATAAAATCTAAATGATGACTTGAAAGAAAACACAAGTGGGAGACATTGAAATTTCAAAGAACTTTTATTGTCTCTTGGATTTGGATTTATTAATGCCCTATAGATCCAAGTGGAAGTCCTCAATATTTGCTTTTTTGCTTCATTAATCAAAGAGACCAATGTTGAACTCATCATTGTATTTGTCTTGGGATTCAAAGACATCCCCAATATGTTATCACTTGAGTTTTTTGGGTCCCCCTCTTTGTTTTTTTGTTTTTTTACTTTCTCTCTTTGATAAATATATCTATACTTTGCTTAAAATCTTCTTTTACTTTACATGAAAGTGTTCTCCTAGAGTTAGTCTCTTTATCCTTCAGGTATAAAGCAACAAAAGCAAATAATATAAAGTAGGCTATCAACCATAGTGTGAGAGGGTATTCTTTTGGGGAGAATTGTAATAGAATCTATCTTGGTGCATTTCGATTAATTTTAAAGTTAATCATTATTTTATTAGTACAGACATAGATAACTTTGTACATCACAACTTAGATAAATAAGGAGAAATTACATATAGTTTTCGATGAATTTGAACGAGAACCTCATGATTTTCAGCTCACTTTATTGACCACTAGATCATATCTTTAGGTGATCATCGAGAGAGTATTCTTTTGAGGAAGAAAATTTCAGTTTACTAAGAAAATAACTAAAAGTAATTGTCGATAATAAGTAGAATTAGTAACTCAACAAACATAGCAAACAACATATTATAACATGTTAAATTATAAGTATTAATAGTGCAATCTTTCTTTTGAAAGTCCATGCATAGAAGTTAAATCTACTAAGATTTAATTAATATAAGTTAAATCCCCCATAAGTTAATGTACCATGTTTATCGAGTTTCTTATTATTGATGATCCAAACCCTTTTAACCTTGAAATGCTACAACATGATCCTACTTCTTCTTCATCTTTAGTACTCCATTCATCATAAATTATTTGTCGTAATTCATTTTTTTACGTGTCTCTTAAGAAACAATAATAAGAAAGGTTGTTTAACTATTTTATTTTTTATTAGCATTTAAACATTCATAACATCACACATAACTAAGTGTTTATAGTCTTCAAGAACAAAAACTATTAGATAAAATGGAAAAAATAATTAATTTTATTCTTCAACTTCTAAAACGACAAATAATTTGAGACGAAGGGTAATGAAAAGGAATATAATTATATTTCACTGTTAAAATCTTGAGAAATCAAAGTTCTTAAATCCTCTAGTTGCAATAATAAATCTCAATCTCTTTTCATTGACTTTTAAGCCAGCAGGTCATTAATCTTGATTATGATGATCTGTATCAAATTAATAATAGCAGTAAACTAGTTATTATTATATAATCTACACTACATATCAACATAACTTCATACACTAATATTCAGTAAATCTACACGCTTCCAATATGATTACTTATCCATATAGAGTAACTAAATTAATCAAATATATAGTTGGCAACGTAAAGTACTGTTTAAAAAAATTATCACATGATTTTTATTCATTTAGACCACTAATCTTCATTAGCAAGTCCCAAACAAGGGGTCCATTTATCCCCTCTTTAGGGGGAAAAAGCCAACTCTTTGTACATTTTTCATATCAACAAATAATTTCGTGATCGAGTATAAAAAACGTTTATAATATGATCAATTGTATCGATTGAGTTACAAATTCTCCGATTTAGCTCTGTTTGCAACGAAAATAACTGTAAATCCGATGGAAAATCGTGGTAGAAAGAGCAATTCAGGTGATAAATTTTCATTTCCAATAATTATGCCGGTTCAGGAAGGACAAGAAATGGAATTTGAATTTTCCGGTAATGTTTCGCCGGGATCTCCGAAATCTCCGGCGGATCATTTGTTCTTCAATGGACGGTTATTGCCGCATTATTTCCCCCGTCAACCGGTAAGTAATATCAATAGTCCGATTTCATTTTCGCGATCAACGAGCAGAACAAGTAATGCTAGTAGCAGAGATTCGCTCTGGTCCTCGCGCAGCAACAGCACGAATAGTCGTAGCAGTTGCAGCAGCAGCGCGAGGACCAGCACGAGCGAGTCTTCTGAAAGGAAATTGATAAATCAAGGGAAGAATTCAGCGTTTGCTATGTATAGAAATTCGTCGAATAATATGAATTTTTCGACTACTCTGCATACTGGAATTTCGCCTAAATGGCAGTTTATTGTTACACCAGCACCAGTTATGAAGAAAAAACACCAATTTTCAGCTCTAGTTATGAAGAAAAAAGGGCAATTTGTTTCTAAATCTCAGAAACAGAGTGCGAAAGGAGGCAAAGAGATGAAGTCGAGGAAACAGAGGAAGGAAAATGGTAAAAGAAAAGTGAGATTTTGGTTTTTGCGAAGAGTTTTCAGGAAGTTTATGTCAGCTTGCAGAGAATGTCACGCTTTGGAACCAACAAGAAGAGAGAGGATTTCTCGTCGTTGAAAGCTATGTTGGTCGGATTCTTGTAAAATGTCGCTAAGTTGCATGTTGGATAATTCAAAAGTAGTGCATTTTGGAGAATTGAATACGAGCAACATAGGTTGAAAGATTGACATTACTGATTGATTGTGTCCTAATAATTAGTGGCTAGTTGTTATATGTGGCAAGTGTGGTGATGATTGGCTAAATTTTTAACTTCGGTAATTATTGATTTATGATTTTGGGAGATAAATATTTTTCTGAAGTCCTATAAGTGATTAAGCTTTAAGCTTTGATTTGTGCAAGGTTAGTGACAAACCTTCTATGTCAAATAGATTTTGATCATGTTTTGTTTCCTAATCTCTTTTCTTGCTTTTTATAATCACCTAGTATACGTAATCACTGGCCAAGTTAATCCAAATTCACGTTTTGCAAGGTTGATTGAAAGGATAGAGACTGCATTCATTCCATCACATTTACGGATAGTAAATACATATTTATTTACTAACTCACGCTCAATCATATCAAACAAATGAATACATGACATCTATAAACTTTTGTTACAAGAAAGTTCTTGCCCTTCCGTCCAAGCATTGTTTTTTATTAAGTACCAATTAAAGATAGTCTTTCCCTAATTCCGTCCAAGCATTGGATTTTTTTCATGTTGTCAAAGATTTTAATAATAAAATAAAGTTGTGATCAAATGCCTGATTGAATTGATCAGGTCATATAAGAACAACGTTTAAGTCTATCGATCTACAAGGAATACTCATCTGCATATTTTAATAATGTAATTTCATTTGACATTATCATAATGATAAACAACTTGTCTATGACAATCTTCTATTGAATCCTCAAAGAACTTTTACCACTTCATCCACGCAAGGATAGAAACTTTGTCGTTGGGGATTGATAGGAGATATATTCGAATATTCTCACTTTTAACTTGTGGCATTATTTTTACATGACAAGCAAAGTTTTTTACAGAAAAGAATATACTTGCGATCTAACAATCTCATTTGTTTGAATATTTTTTAATTGTTATAACAAAATATTATTATAAAAAAACACATAACATATAAGATAATATGAAAGTTGAGTCCAATAGAACTTGCTAATTATAGTGAAATATTAGTTTTAAGAAAGTCTGACCGGATGCGATCAAAATTCAAAATAAAACGAAAAGTAGCCTTTAAAAATTATACATGATAAACTCTCTTAATACTGACTTGGCCATAATAAATAAATATGAAATGATTTATATAAGCCATCTCGAACTAATTTTAAATTTAAACATACGTGACGCTATTTTGTTTATATTTTTGAGATTTTGAGTTCGGTTATAAAGAGTAATTTTCAAAGAATCTGAAAAAAAATTAATTTGAATTTCTTATTTTGACAAGTGAGGCTTAGTAAATGATTGATAACCTTCGTCAATGATCCTTAGGTTCAGAATTCGAGTCATGTTGGAGAAAATATGGAAACACTATTGATTTTATGAAGAAAAAAACTTCTCATTTTATCGTTGATGATAAGTTTTTATAATCAGACAAATATTATATTGCATATCTGATAAGATTATAAGTTTAAAAAAATCTTATAACTATATTTTTTTTATAAGAAAAATGGGAGAGAATATTACAAAATGAAAAATCAACCTCTCATCAATAAGGGGAAAATTCAGTTAACCTATCAACTGAGCTGCTAGTAAAATTCACCTATAACTACATAAATATTACTACGACATATCTAATATCATAAAAAAAAATGAATTTATTATTTTACTTAAATTTCATGTCCAATTATATAAATAAATTGATAGGAAGGAAAAAGAAGGTGAGTTCTTGTCTAAGTACTATCAAAGGATGTGGTGCAATGAACGAGTTGTTCCGCTCTTAATCAGGGATCTCAATGTTAAGCTTTGAATATATAAAAAAAATCTTTCATACCGAACGCTTCTCCCAAATTGCCTCTATTTATACATTATAAATTTTAATTAATCGAACTTCAATACATATACCGACTGTCAAATTAAAACCTAACCAAAGAAAAAAGTTGTTATCTTTGGATTCTAGTAGCTCGTCCTGTGTGTCAAGGCAAAAATTAAGGAATAGAGAAGATTCAACATCATTTCACGACCAAAAGCTACTCTAGTTTCATCTTCCCGCCTCCCAAAATATGCCCCATGACAAGACACCAAAAGCCAACCCTTCTCAAACAGTCCAAAGAAAGAAAAAAAAAACATCATTTTTTTTTTACTTTTTATGTTTTAGTTTATTGCTAATGTCCGCTATCTATTTTGTGTAAACACTGATTCAGAATTTTGAAGTTTGTGATTCTAAAATTTATAATATATATGTATTCGATAAATTTTTCAATAAATATATGTAGTTTGTATGAGCTCAATAGAATTTGTAGCTGTCAAACTAGCTCTATATGACTTTAGGTTTGATTAAAAGTGATGGATAATTACACATTTTTTACTTTTGAATATGCATTTTTTATAATTATCTTATAAATTCCTAATGATTTTGTTGAAATATCGTACAAATGGGTCCTCCACTCAAAACATTCAACAAGAGGAAGAGGTAGGATCAATTGTTATTCGTTTTAGCAGAAGAGGTCTCGGTTTTACGAGGAGAAAATTAATTTATCGAGTTTCAATATAAATATCAAACGTCGAACGGGAAAAATAAAAAAACAAAGAGAGAGACCAAGCAGTAATGTTATTGTAGATCTTTACATAAGAGTACTATTTTAGATAAATCTTAGAACATAAAGTTGTAACTAAAAAAAATAAAAAATTGAATATTTAGGCTCCTTTATTGTGTAATGTCAACTCACCAAATGTCAATAGGAGTTGATCTATTATTTGTCATCACTCATCACACTCTATTTTTCAAATGTAGTGGTTATACTAAGCTTACACAAAACACTCCTCAACTTTGACCTTTTAATTACTCCCACCGTCTTAGTTTAAATATCTTACTTTTCTTTTGTGGTTCATCCCAAAAAGCTATTTTTTTATTTGATAAGTTTTCAATTCAAACATTTTACGTAGCAAATTTAAAATCACAATATTTAAAAATCTCCCTTTATTTCTTAAATTCCCTGTACAGTCAAACTAACACACTTAAATTGAGACACCTAAAGAAATTTTTATATTGCTCAAATTCTTTTTACGAAACTCATTAATTAAAACCATGTTAGATTCTCCAAAAATGCATGGTATTTTAATGATCCGATACGAGCACAATGACATTTTTAAGGATCCAGACAACACTAATTTTAAATCTACTAGACATCCATATTCTTCCTACAAGAAAATCATGGAGAAGCATAAATTTTCCTTCATTTCTAGATGAACTGATCAAAGAGACTACAACAAAAAGTGGAAACATTCAATGGTCCAAAGGATGAAGGAAAACCAAACTATTAAAAGAGCACTAAATTAAGCAGAAAACACAACTAAAAGCTTTTTCTTAAGTACAACTTCTCCCAACCATAACCCTAGAAAGATCATTCCAAGAATCTCTCCATCACATCAGGGTACATTCCTCCTTCATTCCTATATTCTCCGGGATTATTCGCGTGCTGATCAAGTGAAGTCGATGAATTAGAAGACGAAGCCATCCTAGCAGGAAGTGTATAGCTCCTCTTGAACTTGTCCATCTTCCGAACGCTATCAGGGTGGCTATCCAGGCTCAAGAAATCGTTTGGATTAGCACCTCCGTTATTGTGCAAGCTCGAAGCATCTGAGTTCGGATTTGAAGTCTTCCCATCAAGACTAAGCGGGTGCTGATTATGATCCGGTTTGGAACCTAAGCTATCAGGATTGAACAGGATCCTGGAATCATCATTTCTACCAGTGAGAGCACTAAAGAAAGTTAATCCATTAGGCCACTTGATATCACTCTCATGATCAGCAGCAGCTCCCATCATGTCTTCCATTCGTGGTTCGGATGAATGAGGAAGTTGAAGGAACATATGTGATTCATCTTTTGACTGTGGAATACCAAGTCTCGCGGAGTTTTGGAAGTTGGGAGAGGATAGTAGCGAAGATGCTGAAGGCATTGGCCTTGGTCCCCAGTTGAAAAGGGGAGGAGGAGCGCGAATTGGCATAGTCGGCTGCTTAAGAGGAATTGCAGACGAAGGCGAACTTGTCCTTGTTGAAGAAAATAGCTGAGACAGATAGAAGCCAGATTGATAGCCTAGAGACTCGAACGTGTGCCTCATTCTTAACACGAAATGGAGGTCTTCCGCTATCTGAGAAGGATACAACATTCTTATCCAAATTAGATCAAAGTACTTGACTCATATTAAGTGACCAACTATGTTGCTCGGACTAGTACCCGTGTTAGATACTCCAAAAAATGCACTACTTATGGAGGATCCGACACATACAGTTGGCATTTTTTTTAAAAGTCTGGCCAACATGCATGGGCGATCCGTAATCACATGTCCTTGGAGATAAACAAAGATTATAGTAACAACTAAAATAAACAAGATTTCTTTTTTAGGGAAAATGAGTCTTACAATCTTGCAGGATCCCAGTTGCAGTAGGCCATGTCCAGCTTGAATCACAGCAATAGTCTGCAAGATAAAAACAGTACACTGTCACACACACAAAGCAAAGCAAATAATGGCATACAAAACAAGCCAAGAAATCTTCATATAGGGCAGCCTGGTGCACACTAACTCCCCACTATGTGTGGGGTCCGTAGAAGGGCCGGAACAACAAAGGTGCAAGAGGTGCTTTCCACAACTCGAACCCCAACCCCGCGACTTCCAGGTCACATGGAGGCAACTTTACCAGTTAGGTCAAGACTCCATTTTATAAATTAATAAGATACAGAGGCAATTATTGTTCTAGAGTTATGAATCTGACCTGAATCCCTGACTCAAACTGGTCAGTCCACTCAGGTGGGAGCTGCAGAAGTTAAATCATCATCAACCATACAATCTTTCTCAGACCAATAATTGGCAAATGAAAAAATCAGTTCCCTAAGATAACCAAACATAAATGCAAGTAAACATACAGCATCAAATGAACTCTGCCAGTAATTTGATATGTTTGGTTCACATTCAGTAGGCTCCTTGAAAACCCATTTATGACACTTATCAGAGGCAACTTTACCCATCAACCTGCAAAACCAAAACCCAACCAATCAAAATAGAAAAAATAGTCACAAATCTTTGTCTCCTCCACCTTTTGATTCTCTATTTATACTATTATCCATTATTATTCAGTCACAGAAGTGGTGAGAGAGTGGAGATGGAGAGTTTCAAAAATCCAATACCAACCAAATCACCTACCCAGTACCCACCCTTCTCCATAATTATATAACTGAATGGACATTTTGCTGAAGGCTTTTCTCACAAGATCTTCACCATCCATCTCTTCCAAGCAATCTGTTCCTCTACCTCTGCAGAATCCATCTTCCCACATCAACATCCTGCATAAATTAACACAAAAAGAAAGCAAAGTTACATTCTTTCAGCTAAAAATGAGATATTTTTTCCTTCTTTTTGAAATCCATTTTCTTTAATAACAATAACTACGTCTCAGTCCCAAACTAGTCGGGGTCGGCTATATGAATCCTTAGTTCTTCATTTAAGCTCATATCTTTCTTTACACAATTAAAAAAAGAGACTAAAGTCCATTTTCTTGAACAACAATAACTATGTCTCAATCCCAAACAAGTTGGGTCAGCTATAAAAAGAGGCTAAATCCCACTTTCTTGCACAAAAATAACTACGCCTCAGTTCCGAACAAGTTGGGATCGGCTATACAAAACCCCACTTCTTTTCTTTCTTGACACAGCTATAAAAAGAGTTTGAAGTCCATTTTCTTGAACAACAATACCTACAATCCCAAACAAGTTAGCTTAAAAAAAAAAGATTTTGAACTCCATTTTCTTGAACAACAATAACTGCACCTCAATCCCCAAACAAGTTAGCTAAAAAAAAGAGATTTTGAAGTCCATTTTCTTGAACCACAACAGCAACAATAATTACACCTCAATCCCAAACAAGTTAGCTAAAAAAGAGATTTTGAAGTCCAATTTCTTGAACAATAACTGCAGCCCAAACAAGTTAGCTAAAAGAATAGATTTTTAAGTCCATTTTCTTGTTCCAAAAAATGGGTAAGAAAGCAAAATACTCACAAGCTACCATTGTCATCTCCAACTTTACAACCATTACCACCTCTAACTCTCCTGCAAATAAGACAGAAAATGAGGACCCCCAAAAGACAAGAAAAACAGAGAAGAAGCATGGGAAAGACACATACGGTCGAGGACGAATGGTCCAGAAGACTGAATAAGTCCAGTCTGTGTTAAGACAGACGCTTCTAAGTGCCTCATGAAGGGCCATCATCCCAACTGCTTCTTTGCTTCTATCTGATGTTCCTGAGCCCACCATTTTTTCCCTTTTCTTTCTTTGTTTCCCACTTCTCTCTTTAATAAAAACTAAACCCCTTTTCTCTTCAACACTCAAACTCAACTCCTGTAGAAAAATTTGTCTTAAAGATTCAATTTTTATTGTTTTTTTTTTATCTTGTTGAGCAAAAACTATACAATACAAATGCTTATGAACCACAAAGATAGAGACCCTTTTTTCTTCTTCACATTCCCACTACCCCCTTCCCCTTTGTATGTTCTACTTTTTACCTTCCTCTGTATTAGATTACCAAATCTGACTACTTGGGTGAAACCAAGAAAAGGCAAACCAAAAAAAATCAAAATGGAATGGCTTTAGTAAAAGGAGAGAGGAAGAAGTTTTTTACTACTCCCTCCGCCCCAATTTAAGTTGTTTACTTTTTATATACTTTATTTGGTGTTCGATTATTTCAAATTCACACCATTCTACAAAAGATTTTTTTTTATATCGATCGAACTCAAAATCTTTGATTAAAAAAGAAATAGCTTCATCCCAATGATTGGTGTAGCTTACTTTTTTTTTTAATCTATTAGTATTTTTTTTAAAAAATCTTCTTTTAAATTGTTTGACTTGATATAAAATTAAAAATATGCTAAATCTACTAAAAAAATGAATCTTTTGATCTTTAAACGTGAAAAATTGAAACTAAAGAGTTGCTAAAAAGGGAAAATGATCATTTTTTAAAACAAACTAAAAGGTAGAACAGGTCAAACAAATTAAAACAAAAAAAAGTATTTCTTTCTATGTTTAGTAGATTTTCTAATTACAACTTTAATAAGTTTAACACTAGAATTTTTTTTAAAACTATTCACCACAAGATTCATAAATATTCATTTATTTCTTAAATTTTATATTCAATCAACTTAAAATACTTCAATTGAAATGTAGGAAATAACAAAGATTGTGTTGAAATAGTTCAAACCATAGTTATAAAATGGAGTAACTTTTATCAGAGAGAGCTTCACTTCATATACAAAAATTTTGAACATGAATCTAAATTTAATCAATGTGAATTTGATACGAGTATCGAACGATGAATGAAAAATAAAAAAAAATATTTGGAGGTCGTGCGTGCGTGTGTGGGGTGTGAGAGTGTGTGAAGGATATGTTTATGTTTTGTTTGCTTTTGTAATTTACCATGAAAATATGAGAGGTGGTGGGGACAGCTTTTATCTTCCCTCCCTAACAAAGCGCTTACACTGCACAAGAGCAGCCAAAAAGGAGGCTCGTGCCTACAAATGTCAAGTTACTATTTTGCCCTTCTCTTGGTTATTTTGAAAAGAAAAATAAAAACTTTTTTTTAATCTTCAATATTTCTTACAAGTTACACCCAATCCTTTTATTTTATATGAGTGATTATTATTGTTTGAAATTGTTTTGCACGTGATGCTAAATAAAAATCTATGCATTCAACAATGTTTCGATAACAATAATAATATACTCGGTGTAATTTCATAAATATAATTAGAAGAAAGGAAAGCATAAGTCAATAGTGGAACCGCGAAATTTTATTAAGGAGAATCAAAATGAGAAGAATTGTGCACACAAACGAAGAAGTTGAAGGAGGTATTGTAATATGTACTATATATACATAGAAATAATTTTAGTTATATATAAATAATGTGATTTTCCGCCTAATGAATTTTGGATGAACCCCTACCCTTACTAGCTTCATCTTTGCAGGTCTTACCCTTACCTTTTTAAAATAGAGAGATTATTCTGATGAACTAGGCCTTTACTAGCTCTGTCTATAGTCTTAGCCTTACCTTTTAAATATAGAGAGACTGTTTTGATGGACTATTGTAATAGTAGCATCACATTTAATTTCTTTAGAATGTGAATTAAAATTTCAAACTCAAAGTAGAGATTCATTCATCAAATTATTTATGTCACATAGTTCATATTTTGAGTATAAATACATGATTTAACTCATGTTTGTGTATAAATATCATTTGTACACTATTATACATTTTATACTTCAAAATCCATTTATATTTAATTTGTTTATTTAATCAATGGTTGTTATACTATTACCTAGTGGGAAATTGAAGATTTTGAAGGGGACATTGCCAACCCATTATACAAAGACAAACTTGTCATTTGTATTAATGTTCAAACTTAAAGGTCAATAAGCCAGTCAAACAAGAAAATTGGTAAGTTTAAATTAAAATGCCAATCTTGGAGGGGTGAGCACATGAGTATGTCTCTTGGAGTAGAAAATTCACTATTTAATACAAGAAAAAAATTCATTTTTGTGTGAAAACATGGTGCGGTAATCAATTAATTAAAGGTTTCCATGATTTTCATGCAATCAACAATTGAATTTTTATTTTATTTTTTTAAAAAAAGAATAGGAAGAAAAATTTATCACAATCACTTAATTAATAGGACAGAGCCATTTTATGGTCAGGAGGTTTCATTACTTTGGCAGAAAATTATACTATTATTTATATATGGTTAAAAATATTTTATTATATATATATATATATAGTAGATGTCAAATCTCATTCAGTTAGTTTGTATATTTACTTTTTCAGATTTTGAACTCCTTAATTAAAATTCTGACTCTGACACCATATATATTAGAAGATTACTTTTTGTTGAAAGAAAATAAAATGAAGAAAAAAATACATTTTTTATAATAATAATAATTATTATTAATTAAGTGATCATACTAAAATTAATTCGAGTATATACTACATACAGGACAATTTGATAATCCAGTCAACTGTTAACCTAGCTATGTGATCAAAGGCATCTTCACTGCACCTAAATGATTAAAAAAACATGTCATTTTAATATCGCATAACAACTCCCATGACTTTGGTATCAAAAAAAGAAAGTGAGTATAACACTTCAGCATTCAGTTATTAAATTAGACATATGAGCTGATAAACACATTTTGGAACGAGTATGTCGCATAGATTTGCTTAGCATAGTTTATATATTTTGTATAATTTGTATATTATTACAAAGTGTTAGGCACATAAAGTACTCAATACAGAGTACTCACACGAAGAGTAGAGAAAGCGATAAAAGTTAAAAACGATTGGGGGTTATCAGTTTTGTGTAAACATCTTATCAGTTTTATATATAAACTCATGAAATAAAAATTAACATGAATTTTGATAAGATGGTTAGAATCCTCCACCATTAATCAGATATTTCAAATTCGAATTTACATAAATAAAAAATACTTACAAAACACGAATTTGAATTTAGTCCGATCGATAAAACGGAGGTTGATTTTGTATTAAAATAGGATGAAGGGCATGTATGGAAATTCAATTGAACACAGAATCTTTACCAGTCAAAAGCAAAACTGGTAAGGACTCTGACTCTCTGAGAGGTTTAGATATGAAATCATTATAAAAATTGGATTCTCAGTTGGTAAATATAATTAATAAATTAAGTGTCATTATGATAATAAAAAGACCTTTTTATTTAATTATTTTTGCCTTTTTTTTTCAGTAAAAAAGACCTTTCTTTACTACGAAGCAGTTATCCCAAAAGGAAGAAAATAAAAAACTCGAAATCTCCAAATTAATTTTAAAAAAATCTCTAATTACGTATTCTTCAACTCAACAGCGTCAGCTGCACGTGAAGGAATCTCAAAATAGTAAAAAAAAAATATTGGAACTCTAAATTTTGCTTATAATAATTTATTGGTCTTATTCTAGTTGCTGAATGTCATTTAAATTAATATTCATTAAATCAACTTTTAGTTTTGAAGCTAAGAACAAAAATGACTAAAATATATATAACTTGAGAAATGAATGGAAATAAAATTTGAATACGTTTCTCTTTTATAAAAATAAAAATAAAAAATCAAGTTGGCTTCGTTGACTAAAAAGAATAAAGATTTTGCACTTATATATAAAAGTTTTATTAGTTTTTAAAAGAATTAAGAAGAAAATAAGTCTCGCGTTATTATTATAATTCGATTCGACTTTGACTTTGATCAAATTATTAATTGATAACCTTTTTGGACCAAAAATACTTTTAAAAAAATTCATGATTTTTGCATAAAGCCACATGATAATTTCCAAACGTTCACTAATAGAAATTCGAACATTTACCATTTAAATTGTTAGTATTTCTATCGTGAAATAAACTCATTCATATATTAAGTATAATTATAAGGGGATTAAATTTGTTCAAACAATATAATTTTCTATGATGAACTTGAAACTTATTTATTCTAATGTTTTTTCCGTTCCCAAATATTGTATTTGAACACTAGTATATAAGCGCAACATAATTGTTTATATAAGTTTCTTCATTTAATTATAACTAATTAGTATTGTACTTTAACTTATTAGTTAATAATCGTTAATTAACACGCCTATATACGTCGATTAGGGTAAATAAAAAATACACAAATTGTTTATTGTTTTTTCCTAGCATCATTCTGCGTCTCATCAATAATTCATTGGCAAATATTTATAAACATTTTGGATTTCACAATCTATTATTTTGCACGTTTGTCGAGTTTCGAAAACGACGTGCATTAATTTGATAAAACAAAAGTATAGAAATTAGAAAGAAAGGTTCTTTTAAGTTTTATGATTGTGGTGAAAAAGAAGGATTAATCCTCGTTAAAAATTTCCATTTCAAATGAAAAAAGAGATAAAGTGGTCTTCTTAATATAATTTGAACTTAATTTTTAAAAAAAGTTAAATTAGGTCCAAAATTTATGTTGTTATATGGTATCATAATAGAATCTATCTGAGTTATTATTTATCGATAATGTGCCTTAAATTATTTATATACATTAAAATAAAAATTAATTTTTAGCGGCATTTAATTGGTGACATTTTTAGCGGTAACTAACCCTCTTTGTAGATGTTCCTAAATCCTATAACAACATTGGATCTAATAGCAATTAACGAATGTCAGTAAAGACTTTAACATTCTTTGTTAATACATATATTTATTATCGCTAAAATTTATTTTTTTATAATATAACGTCAGAGTGAAAAAAGAATGGGTGATTTTCTTAATGAGAGTGTGTCGAATGTCAATCATTTTAAGGAAAAAAAAGAAATGGAAAATTGTACAATAGTTTTCCAACTCTTAAGAAAAAGGTTAATGTTATAATTAATCAAAATAAAGCTGTAAAATTAGTGATTAAGGAGTCACGTGCACACGTGCGATGGCAGTGAGTCGGTGCATCGTTTCTCATAAAGAAAAGAGTAGCGCACGAATTGCGGAGCAGTCAATATTTCTCCCTCACGCGCTACACACAAGCAAATTGAGGTTGGCAAATATAAGTAATTACGGTCGTTTGGTTGAAAACAAGTTATTCCGTGAATAATTATTTTGGAAAGCTTAATTAGGAACAAGTTATCTTGTGATTAAATATTTTGAAATAAGTTATTTTACAATATACATGAGATAACTTATATCATCATTAAAGTATATATAATAGGGATAATAATTCCAGTATGGTCTAATACCTTCAACTAAACACAAGATAAAATAATCCTACATTTTATTCTTTAAATTATTATACCTATACCTTATACCAAATGACTCCTTAAAGTTTGAATTTTGGGATTATATTGTAGTGTCAAATTTGAAAAGAGGCTTCAAGTTATTAGTAAAGTTAATGTCACGTGATTAGGAGATCATGAGGTTCAAATTGTGGAAAGAAGTCGTTGGAGAAATATGTGGTAAAATTGCATACGATAACCTCTTATTATTTGATCCTTTTGAATCCCCCACATAACGGGAGTTTTAGTGCAACAGGTTGCCCTTCTTTATAGATTGTAGTGTCAAATGCTCTTATTTAGTACACTTTCGTCTTAATTCACATATTGATGTTTGATAGACTTAGAACTTATAATCTAAAACGAGTCATAGATATTTTGAGTGGTTATATAATTAATTTATTAAGAGTAAATTAAAAAATTTAAAGTTAAATTGTTAGTACTAAATATAAAAAAATATTATTCTTTTTAAACAGTCTAAAAATAGTGTCACATAAATCGAGAGAATGAATAATTGATTGTGGTTATTACTTATTAATGTGTGTGTTTGTGTTTTGTTCTAAATAAGCCTACACTGTTTTTCTCCCTCTTTAATTTACAAGTCCTATTTAAGGACATTTTCTTATAAAGTGAAAACGAGATCACTCTTCATAAATATATACCGATTCATATGATGATATGAAAGTACAAAGATGTCAGATGTTAAAAAAAATTGTGTTGAATGTGTTTGAATAAAATTGTATATAATAGCAAATTATTAATTCAAATTAAATGGTATAGTCACAAACTCACAGTTTGATTTAATTATAACCCATAGCAAACTGTTGCCATTCGCCTCTCTCCCTGAAATTCTCGCTCGTCACTCTCCTTCTCTCGCTCGCCAGTCTCTCCTTCGCCTCTCTCATTTTATACAAACACAAATGTATAAATTGTGTTTCTGTTTGTATAAAGCGAGAGAAAATTGTATATACACATGCAAATACATATATCTTCGTCATATACACTTATAATTATACAATACAAATCTTCCCCTGCCCAGTTCTCTTTTGTCTTTCTCTTTTTCTTGTTTTATACAAACACAAATTATACAAAATACAATGTATAATTTGTGTTTGTATAAGCGAGAGAGAAAAATTTGATATACAAACGTTTTATTTCGATTCAATTGTATACAAATTCAAATTTTATGCAGATATACAAACACATAAAATTGAATTGAGAGGCTGTCAGTGATTTATACAAATGAGAGGCTGCCAGCAATTTATACAATTGAGAGGCTGTCAGCGATTTTATACAAATCTGATGCCCTCATTAATTTATACAATCTGATGCTCTATAGCAAACATAAAGTTTGTTATGGAGCTCAATTATGCAAACTATAGTTATAACATACAAATATGATTTTTGTGTTTGTTAAATATAAAAGTTGCTCTTCATTTAACACGATATTAGAATTAATATTTGGTAAACGTTTTATATAATTAATAGTGCTGCCAAAGACTCTTTAGTTCCAACGTGTGGAATATTTTGTCGCAATGAAAATTGTGTAATGATTTTCTCATAACCACTTATTATGTTTATTTGTTTATAATGCACGTTATAATAAACCATGAGTGCACGTACATCAAATTGACATGGATTTCACACCATATATACGTGTATATGAAAGGAAATGTTAAAATGTTTGAATAGGAACGGAATTTATGTTCTTGCCATATCACAAATATTTGCGTGAAAAATGAGATCTCTCTTATCCATTTATAATTATCCTTTGCAAATATCTTATGTATAAAAATAAACATCTCCAGTAAAAAAGGCATACTAGTTTATAAAGAGTTAGAAAATCATGTCATGTCAATATTATTACTATCATATATTGTATACCTTGCATATTACCGACGAGCAACGGCCAATATGCTCTTACAAAAGCTTGACTTTTTAGCAGAGACGGATTAAGAATTTTAAATTTACTAATCCATCAAGGAGTTGTGATCTACAAACATAGTACATAACATTAACTACTCAAGAGTCGTTTGGTTGCTGGGATGAGATAGATAATGATATTTCATGAGTTAGAATATCCTATATTGAGATTATTTTATCCCACCTTTCATATGGGATTAGGGATGGCAATGGGGCGGGGCGGGCGGGGCAGGGGTTGAGCTTAACCCGCAAATTTTTTAATCCGCCCCCCCCCAACCCCCCCCCCCAAAAACC
>JAJOOR010085939.1:0-33235 GCA_036250505.1 Solanum acaule | reverse complement strand
CTTCAGATGAAAGTAAAAAGGATGGAGGACTAAGTATAAACTGGAAATCATTTTTAGTATCTTTTTTTGGATATTCTTTTTGAATGACACTTGAAATTAGTATTTTGATGATGTAATTTTGAAGTTTTGAGTAACACTTGAAATTGGTAATTTGATGATGTAATTTTAGAGCTTTGAATAACACTAGTATTTTGATGATGTAATTTTGGAGTAATTTTGTTTAATATGATGAATATTTTGCTCATTTGATCTTTTATGTTGTGTTAAAACTACTAATTATACAAATTTAAATATACGGTGCAATAAATAGAATGTAAATATGAATTGACAAAATTAGAATACATGATTATTTATGGTGCCACGGACTGATCATTACGGCGTTTCAAACCGTCGTCATATATAAATATTTTTTTACAATTACGACGGTTATAAACCGCCGCTCTATACAACAAAAAATGTCGCATTAACAAAGGAATATTGCGACGGTTTATATATATATTACGACGGTTTCTAAAATGTCGCATTAACAAAGGAATATAGCGACGGTTTATATATATATTACGACGGTTTCTTAAAAACCGTCGTAAAATGTTTGTGACAGACGAGATTATGACAGTTTCGTAAAACGTCGTTATATTGTATTGTGACGGTTTGAAACCGCCGTATTACCTATAAAAAACCGTCGCAATAACCATGTTTTTTTTGTAGTGCGTGATCATATTAGCTAAAGAATTAATACGTAGTTTATATAAATTTCTTTCCTTTTAAATGGAGCTTTTTATTTTGAAGAGTGTTAATAAAACCTAATGTTGCAATATACCTAAAGGAAATTCTTTTTTGGAAAGATTAAACTTTAAAAGTATAGTATTTATCATAACTTCAATATTAAGATCTTTTCCTTTTATTCTTTTCCACATGATTTTTCTGGAAAGAGATTTAATTTGTAAAATAAAAAACATCAAGAAATATATATCGACATTAATATTATTTGTGACCTTAAAAGTTGAGTGAATAAACATCTAAGACAGTGATGGCTCTATACATCTCAAATTTTCCAGTTATCTAAATAATCATTAAATGATTGACTTTTCACATGTTCACAATTTTTTTAATGAGTGTATTGATCATACATTTGGAAAAAACAAACTAAAGTGAAAACAATTACTTGTTCATCTCTCATAATTATAGCTTATTAAAATTATAGTCAACAAAATATTATATACTATATAGTCCTCATTACATCCTATGATTGTCTACAAATAATTACAGAGTTCAATAATATATTTATTTATTTTTTAAATGAAGAAACTATGCACTTTTTTTTCAATATTTTTAGTTGGTCATCATAATTTTATGCCACTAAATATATAAAACAAACAAATTACACACAAATCAAACAGCTCTAAATACATGTTCTTATCCAAAGCTGTTTATATCGAATTTTCTGGACATAAAAAATAAATGAACCACAAAAACACGTTAGAGATATATAATCTTTCACTTTGATCATCATCCAACTTAGAACAATTTTTTTTAAAGGAGAACTAACTTAAATTATAGCCACTCGTAAAATAAAATAAATATAGATGTATAATATATTTAATTTTCGATCTAGTTTTTTTTATGTTCATCCGTTTATTAGGTAGTGAAATTGAACAAATAAAACATTTTATCTCTTTTAATTACACTCATTAGTCTCAATAAGTCGTAAAACCCACCACACATTTTATACTTGTAGTTGATACGATTAATTAAAGGAAATAACACATTTTATATAATTAACTTAACCACCTTATACACAAATGAAAATACATTTTTTTCAAAATATAAACTAAAAATATCTAATTCAAATACTTTATTCTATCTAAATAAATTGTTTTGAAAGTTTAATAGGCTGAATAGCAGTTTGAATCCAATCCCTAGTTTTAAAATAAAAAAAACAAAAGAAGGTAAAGAAAAAACCAAAATCTCACGTGGGAAAGCAAAGCACACAATAAACAAAAGAGGAAAATTAGGTGAGGAGGGAAAAACAGGTCATTACATAAATACAAATATACAAAATAGGAAAAGAGGCTAAAACAGTGCTTCCCTCGCATTTGACAAGTGCTCAAATAACGTGAAATGGTTTTTTCTTTTGTTCTTCTTCTTCGTTCGGATTGTTGTAATCTCTTTTCTATAAATTGATCGGTACCGATTTATTAGGTTTTCACTTCACTCATGGCAGCAGCAGCAACTACCTGCATTCATCAGAGAGCAGCTCCGGCAAGGACGGCCGAATTAAGGATCGGAGCTCTTATTTCTGTCACTTCGATATCTGATATGCGCTATGAAGGATTTTTAGATGAAATTAACCCTCATAGCCTTGGTCTTCAATATGGTATACATTTTTCTCATCTGTATGTTTTTATAACGTTGCATTGGTTATTCTTAGTAGTTTATTTTGTGGTTTGATCGGGTTGATTTTGAGTTGTTTTTAATTTGTATAAAACTACTGAGAAATGCTCCTTCGCTCACTGAGTATCTGATTTACCTTTTTTTTGTTGTTGGATCGGGATGTTTTGATAGCTCTTCATTGGTTATATGTAAGGATTTTTGTGGTCTTGAAGCATCAATTTTGAGTTGTTTTTGTACAAAACCACACAAAAATAGTCATTTCCTCATTTTGATACTACTTTTTGGTTCTTTTTTTGTGGTATTTGTATGTTTTGATAACTCTTAATTGGTTATCTCTGGACTGATTCTTAGTGATTTCATGGTTTTGAAGCATCAGTTTTGAGTTTTTTTTTTTTTTGTACAAAATCCCTTTCCTCATTTTGATACTACTTTTTGTTCTTTTTTTGTTGTATTTGTATGCTTTGATAACTCTTCATTGGTTTTCTGGACTGATTCTTAGTGATTTCATGGTTTTGTGGTTCTATAGCATCGATTTTGAGTTGTTTTTGTATTAAACCACACAAAAATAGTCCTTTCCTCACTTTGATACTACTTTTTGTTGGATCAGTATGTTTTGACAACTCTTCATTGGTTATCTGGACTGATTCTAAGTGATTTCATGGTTTTGTGGTTCTATGACATCGATTTTGAGTTGTTTTTGTACAAAACCACACAGAAATAGTCATACTCTCACTCTGCTACTACTTTTGTTCCTTTTTTTTTGTTGGATCAGTATGTTTTGATAACTCTTCATTCATTATCTGTACTGATTCTTAGTGATTTTGTGGTTCTTTGCCGTCGATTTTCAGTTCTTTTTATTCAAAACCACAGAAAAATAATCCTTTCCTCACTTTGATACTAATTGTTGTTCCTTTTTTGTTTTGAATCTGTGTGTTTTGATAACTCTTCATCAGTTATCTGTATGGATTCTTAGTGGTTTCGTGGTACTATAAACTCATTGTGAGTTGTTTTGTACAAAATCACACAGAAATAGTACTTCTCTTGTTGTTGTTTTTTTCCAGTTAATATGGCCATTGGGTGATTTTTGGAATTCTGTAGTGATTTTGGTATGTATGTGTGTTGTGAGAGTTTCCGATGATCAACACTGACAAATTGGATCATCTAGTGACAGCTACCGATACAAATATCATCAGTTATCGTATTTGTTGGTGCTATTATTAAACTTTTGTTTGGAGCATAGATAAAAAAGGCAAAAAGATGTAATTTATATATCCTAGAAGGAAGAATTAAAGATCAGTTGGTTTTGACAAAAAAGAAGAAAAATCAATCACTTGGTTTACAAGATGGGCGATGTATCTCCTCTAGGAAATAAAAATGGCAAAGAAAGTGCAGACAAGGAAAATATAGGGTAATTGTAAGAAGCTTCACAAAATAAAGAAAAAAAAGTAGTAAAAAGTTACATAGAACTTTTCTTTCACACTACTTTGTTAGGGAAAGCATAAACCCTAACAACACCAAACAACTTGCTAGAGAAGCCACTTAAATTAGTTAAGAATCTTTACATATTCAATGTCACCTTGGGAGTTCACCAAATTAGGAAGCAAAAACCTTAGTAGGGATATTTTCAATTATTTTAAAAATGGTTTTTAGTATTTTTTTTTGTTTCTAGTCGAGGTAGGGGTATGGTTCTACGTACACTACCCTTTCCAGGCACCACTGTGATGTTATTGTTGTTTGTAGTATTCTTTATTTAGCTCTAAACCCAAACTTCCATTCTCAATTAACGAATGAATCAATGTTCAAAATTTACTTGTATTTCGTAATAGTTCCTCATACTTCGGATCACAGCATTCATTATGGGATGGAGGGAATAACATTTACTATAATTCTATTCCTAAATAAGCTCATCTTTCAGTAAGTGCATAATTTTAGATTAAGTTTCTGAAACTTTCAGTTGTTTTGAAGCTTATCGTCAATATTGAAGTATAATATGGTTACAAATGTAGGGAAAAGGCATAAATTCACCCTCGAACTTATTTCGAAAAATCAATTACACACTTAAATTAATATAGTGACCTATTACACACCTCTGCTACTAAGTACTGAATTTTTTACCCCCTAAGATGTGTAGCACCACTCTCACAATGGGAGGTGTATCACACTTGCGCCATATCAATGCCATGTCACTATCACATCAGATGTCATGTCAAATTTTGGCTAAAATTCTCCATATTATTCAATTGTTTCTTCTTCAATGAACACCACCATGAAACCACTACCATTGCCGCCATATTACTACCAAATCTATATATTTCACCATGAAAATCAAAATAGTCACCATAAATTTCACCACCTACGATCAAATCCACCATCGAAATCATCTATCACCATTATCCCCACAACAATGTAAGATCCACAACAAAATTTGACATCCATAAACAAACTCATCACCATCAAAAGGTACAAACCCACCACCAAATATCACTACCACCATTGTCAATATCAATGTTTTCTTCTCCACCACCTTCAATTCCCGCTTCTTTGTCACCCCACGCCAACAAATCCATCATTATATTTTATTTATTAAACTTAATCATCAATTTTATCAACCATCAACAAAGTTGAAGAAAAAAATCAAATATAATGAAAATGGTGAAATCGAATAAGCATTAAAATAGTATATGATTTGGGGTAGGGGAGAGGATTTTGATAGTGGAGGGGGGAGCGGGCTAGGGTGATAGTAAAAAGTAGATTTTAATTTATTTTTTTACTGTTCAAACGTGCTTTTGTTTTTTTATTTTTTGCCACGTCAGTTATAGGGGGTAAAAAAAATTATTTTTAAATAGTAAAGGTGTGTAATAAGTCGTCAGGATAGTTTAAGCGTGTAACTGACTTTTCAAAACAAGTTCAAGGGTGAATTTATGCCTTTTCCCACAAATGTATAATAACTTCTCCAATTACTAATTGGAAATAAAACACTTTTTTTCTGGAAAGAAATTAACAAATATTTTGCTGCAAGCAACCAATTAAAGAAAGTGAATCTTTTATGTACTTGTCTCCATTTAGTTAAGTAATATGATGATTTCTAGTTCTTGGATTTTGTTTTTTGTTCAACTATTAATAATTTTAAATATATCTAGTGTAGCTGCTACTGACTGTAATTAAGTTGTTTGTCCAGATTTATGTATTAGTAAGTATTGGAGGCGTAGAACACTCTTCTCATGTTGAATTGTCTTCATATCATGTACCCTTTTGATGCATAATTATATAATCTATATCTGGCTGCAGTGAAATTCTTTGGGTCGGAAGGACGCTTGAAATATGGCCCTCAGATTCCTGGACGGGACCGAATCTACGATTATATATACTTACGCGGAAGCAACATAAAGGTGAGTTTTTCAGTCATTTGAACATTCAGATAAAATTTGTTAGTTTGTTCCTTCCTTGAAAATTCTGTTGTATTCCCTCAAACAAATTTGGTAATCTATGATCCCGACCCCAACTTTCTTGGGATGGAGGCTAGTTGTTGTTGTACATCAGTATGGTGTTAGTTACACCGCCAAAAGAGTTCAGTACAAGTCCTTTGGATGTTGAAAGTGGAGAATATCCCATAATTCTGAAGCAGAACTGCGTTGCGGTATTGGAAGTTTGTGGCAGCCTGTGAGTGACATTGGATGGTGAACATCCTGCATATATCATTTTGTTTAATCTGCATACAGTTTTGTTTCTTAAAAAGAAGACATGATAGAAAAGGTATCCTTGCAATATTTATGTGAAATTAATGCCTTGGAATGAGGAGAAAAAGATGGAGGTTTTTTTGATGAGGAAGAAATCCTTGCATTCTCTGCCAGAGCTGGAAGGTTTTCTTAATGTTGAAACATCAACTGAATAAACAGTAGATCCATTTATACACATTATAAAATATTCTTTCTTTCTTCCGAAAACATGATCTCGTACTGGATTTCTCTTTTTCCTTTAATTTGCCTTGAGTTGCCTCAGGATCTGCAGGTTATATCTTCTCCTTCACCTTCAACTACATCTGCTGTACCTGATGATCCTGCGATAATACGGGTATATTTTTCTTATACGGATTAGTTTTTCTGATTACACCCTGGATACTTGTCTAACCTTCTGCATGAAAATCTTTTGCAGCCTCGTTTTGGTCACCCCACTCCTACAACTATGGCCTTAACATCTCATGATGCTGCACAAGTAGCAAATGTTACTACCAGTGCACAGCCCATCCTCCCTGTTACATCATTCCAGTTGAATCAGCCCCGTCCCCGTGACCTATCAGCATCAAGTTCAAGCTTTGGGGGCTCATTTCTTCCTCCTCCACCTGCAAAAATCAGTAGGCTTGCTGTGCCTAGTTATTGGCCAGGATTAGTTGGGTCCTCAGGAGGAGTTTCTTATTTTCAACACCAATTTCCTCCGCCTCCACCGAGTTTGGTGGCATCACAGGCCCCAGTTCAACAGCAAGCGCAACACCAGAATGTCAATACCTCTGTAGTTGGTGGATCCCGTTATTATGAACACCATCATCCCTTGTTGCTGGGTCATAGTACTGGTTCCCCAACTACGCTTCCTTCCTTGCTATCTGGCCGACAAGTGACATTTTCTTTGCCAGAAGTAGAACAGTCAGGAGCGAGGCAGTCCTCTCCATCTCAGTCACTGCAGACCGCAAACATAGAAGAAAAGACTGCTATAGCACCGGTAATGGAGCCTCTTCCATCAAATAGCAGTGAAGAAACCCCGGAGTCACTGATGAAACCCACAACTGAAACTGTATGTCCACTCTTTATCCCTCATCTACTAGTTTGTTCTTCCTCATGATATGATTTGGCCATTTTTAGTAAACAGTTAAGCTGATGTCACCCTTTTTTAAAATTATGTTTTGTGGGTAAACCTAATTTGGTCCTTGTCATTGATCAGTTAAACCATAAATATTGCTGATCGAATGTTGATTAGCAAACAATCAAGTCTATTCTTCCTGCATGAAGTTACTTGTAAACTACATTAAAGTTTTTAAAAAATGAAAGCAGCAACGCCATGAAACTCAAGATGTAAGCATCTTCCACCTTGACTTCCATCATGCTTTAACACTTCACGAAAGCTAGAACATTAGATTAATGTACATGGTAAGCCATAAGCTGACTCCTCCTTCTTTGGAGGTTCTGTTATGTGTTTGTGCTTCCTTCAAATTTCTTGGATCACATTGTCGAAAAACAACACTAGTCAATATTCTTCTACTTGTTTCTCATGTGCTCAACAATACCCTTTCTTTTTTTCCGTTCTTCTTCTACTTGCAGGGATCTACATCATCTCCTCATGATAAAAATCAGTCTGCTCGGGGAAGAGATCAGGTAATTATCTCTTCTGTTTGCATTTTCATTTAAGCCTACATAGGTATTGATATGAGTCTTAGGGGATGTTTATTTATTATGCATTCATGTCCCTCATTCGCACAAAGGCCGTTCACTAGGACGGCCAAATGTGGTAGCTCAACACACTTGTTTGACTTCTTTGAATTGCTAGTTTAAACTGGTATTTTGGCCTGTTTCTTATATAGAGATATTGCCTCCATCTCTTGTTTCACTTTCCTTGGTGCCAAGCCAAAAATAAAGTTCAAGTATTTTCTGTACCTGCGGCCTCCTGTTTTATCCACATCTCTTAGTCCAAAATTTCATTTACGTCTCACATGTACACTCGCTATTTACCATGGGTTTTTTTTTGGTCTTCCCACCCGGTGTCCGGAACCTGCATTGAATCCCCGACTAAATCTGGATCCAAATAGACAATGTTTGGATACATATATATCTTGTTTTCCTCTAATTAACAACTACAAATTTGACCTCATTTCTCTCCCCCTAGTGGAGATCCCCTTTTCCTTTCAAATCTTTTGCACATAGGGAAATGTGAGGGCGATTAGTTTTGCTCTCTTAATTATTTTTTAATTTTTTCCTTGTTGGTTTGTTAACAATAGTCTCACATCTTTCCTGAAAATAACTTTTGTTTCCATGTTTAGAATCCCGGTGTCATAAGAAGATTTGAAGTGGACTTTGATTTCGAGAGAATGAACAAAAAATTCAACAAGAAAGAAGTTTGGGACATCTTCAGCAACGGTGATGCCAGAGACGTACACCATAGGAAGGTAATTAAGCTGGTGGAAATTTATAAGCTTTCTAATTAAGGTTTGCGATGCTCTGTGCATGTGGCATTTCTGGCTGGTTATTTATTGATTTCTCTCTGTTCTGCAGCCTGTTTACCATAAGGATGAGTTCTTTGACTGTCTTTCTTATGGTCTACCAGAGCATGAATCCATAGTGATGCTCTCTAAACAAATGAGAATAGACAACGAGGTAATGTTGTCCGATATTGTCATTATAAACACTCTACCATTTTGTTCATTCTATTAAGAGACTTGTTCATGTGTTGCCAGACCTTTGGAGTAGAGATCCCGATAGTCCATCTGGATCATGAGAATGGACCACACTCGTCTAGGACATCTCAAGCCTCGACCTCGACCTCACTTGGTGGCAGAGGACATGGCAATGTGCGTGGTCCTGTAAAACAGGTGTGGAGGCGTGTCTCAAAATGAGATTTCATGTTCAATTTAATCTTATGGTCGAAAACTATTCAAAGCTGTAAGGTTTGGTAATTATAGAAGAATGTAATTAGTGGTAAATGATCACCTGATACCATCACTTCCTGAGGAAGAGATGGACATGTTTGCTTTTGCTCTAACTTCTTTTACAAACTTTCTTGACATTCTTGGATGGATGCTTTTGTTAATGGATTATGAGCTGGGTTCAACAAGCAGTAAAATTCGGCGATTTCATGCTATAAGGTTTGAAAAGTAAATGCTGATATTTGAGCTCGATTATAATGGTAATTTGCAAGTGTTGTTGCAAGGTTTAAATCCGAGCTTGCATTTACTGCATACCGTTACTTGTTAAACTTAGTAATATTACTCTTTATATTCTACCTTCATAAGGTAGAGGTAAGTTTACGTACACCAAGTAAAACTAATGATATATTATAGTTTTACATATAATATTTCATGCAGACAAACTTTTAGAGAGTGTATAGATCTCTCTTTGACATGTTCTCCAACTTGGCAACTTAGAGCCTGATAGCAGGGAATTTGCCTAACTTCCATTAAGACTACAAAAAGAAGTTTATAACTTTATATACTATATTAATTAATTAATTAATAAAATCCTTGTTCTTTTTGTTATCTTCCTGGTGGATAAAGAATATAGATGAAATTAAAGCATTATTCTTTTGATATCATTATTCTGGTGTGTGAATTTACACAAATAGCACTCTTTTTTTCTCTAGCTAGCATATATACAAAAAATTAATGAATTATACTAATAAAAAATATATAGAAGAGACAAATCAGACAACGTACATAACGTTTGATTAATAAAGTGTTGTCTGAATAAGCTAATTATTAAAACAAACAACATTTACTAACAAACCGCTTCTTGTTGCATGCCTTTGTACTTTAGGATCTCGAGGCTGTTTTTCCTCAGAAAAAAATTCAATAAACTTTTCCAAAAAGAAAAAAAAAAAAGTTTCAAATGCCATTGAGAATCATTTGTAAAGATAGTACGGTCTCCGTTTACTTTTATTCATTCATTTTAAATTTGGTACGTCTTTTTAAAAAAATAACAATTAATATGAATATTTTATTATATTACCATATTAATTAATAATTAATGTATATAGTTTTACTATCTTAGGTTTTAGACATACAATTTGAGAAAAAAGTAATTAAATTTAATATAATATTAAAAATAAAAAAATTACTTTAAAATGTGGAGAAGTAAAAGTGAAGAGAGGATGTTTTACTGCTCTTAATTTAAAAGGTATAATCTAAGATCAGTTACAAAAGACCCTTTTTTGACTCATATCGCTTTCACCAGTCACTTCCTCCTCAGAGTGAGTGTTCACATTATTATTGAATAATATATCACTTCCCGTATTTTTGTCTTTTATACTGATTTGAACTATTTTATTTGAATTGAGGCTTCATATTTTTTTTTTAAAAATATTACTACTTTCTATGAGATATTAATCAGGTTTGCTTATATTTTACTCTCTTACATATAAATTTACATCGAGTATAATATTGTTATTAACTACGCGAGTTGTATGCCTTTTGTATGGTTAGAATGATTCAAAGTTTTAGTAGAAAATTAAATTGTTTAGGATTTGATATTTAGTTTCTTTAATTGATTTAATTCATGTCTTATTAGAATTTGTAATCTAATTAACATAGAAATAAGTTTTCTTATTTTAAAATAATGTTGAACCTAGAACAAACTTAGGAAGAAAAAGATGATGAAAAGAGGACAAAGGAGTAAGAACCAAAAACAGATAACCACAATTTTCTGAGGATGTTTCTCGTCACTTCACTTGTTTTTTTTTTATAAAAGAAATAGTAATATAATATAAGTATTGTTTAATATATTAAGAAAAATAATTATTGTTTAAAATTTTATTTTAAAAGAAGCGTGCAAAATCTAAAATACTGGTATTATTGTGAAATGAAAACAAAAGTTGCATGATTAATGTTGAACACTGTTGAACTGTTGAGCATCTTAAAAGTCATTTACTCATGAAATCTACATGAGTAAATGTTTTTTGTTCACATTAAATCCCATGTTGTATCCCACTCTAACAAATTAAATTTTTAATAATCACACACATATAAATATAAATTTGGGTACAAAATAGAGTTTTTTGGTACACAAATATGACTAAATCAAAGCCTTTTAAATTCCAGTGTACCATAAAAATACTTTATGCGTTAATGTTTTACATATTAGTCCAATTTTTAGATGTCTTAAATTAAAGGGACAACTCAGTACACTAAAACTTCTGCTATGCACACAGTGACGGAGTCAGAATTTTCAATAAGGGGATTCAAAAACTGTAAAAATAGACACAAAAAGTAGCCGAAGGGGTTCGACATCTACTATATATATATAAAAAATCATTTTAACCATATATAATTAATGTAATTTTCCGCTGAAGGGGATTTGAATGAACCTTAGTACAAGGTGGCTCCGCCCCTGTTAATGAACAAGGTCGGGTCTGATCACAACGACTTATTGTACACAACTTCAATTGTACGAGTCAAAATCTATTGACTTAATAAATGAATGAGTTAGGGCATTTTCTATTTCATGGCTAATTGTGATTTTATTTTTGTTTTAATTTAATATATTTTATATAGCTGCGAATGAAAAGAAAAAGGAGTTTATTAAGTATTAAAAAATTAGTAAGAAAATAATTAGAACTTATTAATTATGATCTACTATTTAGCTCAAATTCAATCCAAATCGTTCATTTAACTATACTCCACTTCTAGTCTTTGCGCGGTCCAATTTGGCGTACAAACACAGCCTGCAGTTTCCAGACCTTATATAATTCGACTATATTATTACTTTCAATACATATAATTAAAAAAAAACATAAGCAGACAGAGTCTTATGTTTATGTTTTGTTTGTTACTATACATCAAAAAAGAGAAAAACTAGAGCTCTGAACAAAGTTTTTTTTTTAACTTCTTTCCATATGGATGTGAGGAAAATAGTGATAATAGTAGAAGATGTACAAGTATCAAGAACAGCTCTACAATGGGCTCTTCATAATCTCTTACGATATGGAGATTTAGTAACACTTCTTCACGTTTTCCCAAATTTGAGATCCAGAACCAGCAACAAACTTAGGCTTCTTCGCCTTAAAGGTTTTCAATTAGCTCTCTCTTTTCAAGATCTTTGCAACAATTTTCCCAACGTAGGTTACTCTGTTTTTTTTCTTTTTACCATAAAAAAAAATTGTAATGTTACTGATACATATATGTTAACAGAGATAGGTGGTTGATCTGTTACAGACCAAGACAGAGATTGTGGTCACTGAAGAAGATCAAGATGGTGGCAAAATTGCTGAAATGGTTAGACAAATTGGAGCTTCAACTCTTGTTGTTGGACTTCATGATCATAGCTTCATCTACAAGTAAGTTGGTATCTACTACCTCCTACCAGCACAAATATCACGCACTATCAAAACTTGGATAAATGAGAAGAAATCACCTAATATTTTTACTTTCGATGAATTTTTGATTAATTGATCACTAGGTCACATCTTCGAGCGTGAGAATATTTGATTATGAGTAGTACATCTCTTTAATAAGAAAAATCGTTTAATACTATGTAGTTTAGTCTTTAGGGACAGATTGATTAAATGATAAGTGAATTGATTTATTCCATTGTAGATAGGAAATGGATAGGAAGTTGCTAGCATTAAAGCCATTGTTGGTCAACTCTCCTCTGCCCTTGAGTTGAGGAATAGCCACTTTTAGTATTAATGGTGAAACCACATTTTATCCGAAATCTTTTTAGGCTTGAAATTTTTTATTAAGGATAAATAGACGATGATTCAATTTATCTCTTAAACTAGATTTAATATTAGGGAGTACTTTAATAGTTTAAGTTAGTTCTTATTTGATTTAAAATATTTAGAGTAGGATAAGGATTTGTGAATTATTAATTGAGTTTGTTGGAACTCCTAAATTTGTTTTTGTGCTAGACTGGCCAATCTTTTCTGCTCTGCCACGTTTCAGTCACTGCCCCCATTGGCCGGCCGGTTTCATGCAATTGTGTGTCCTCATTATTTGTAACTGCTAAATTTTTTATTGATGCCAATCAGATGATCCTCAAAATATCATATCCTCAAGAATTGTTTTGACATCACAATCGTCGTGTGTGATCATCTCATTCAAATATTTAAATTATTGGAGAGTGCATATCATGTTTCAATATGCTATCTGTCACTTTGAATTAGCCAAATATGTATTTGTTACATGTTAAAAGATATGACCATCTCATCTATAGATTTAAATTTTCTTTGAATATGTTTTAGCATAGTGGAACTAAACTAGTTGTAATATTTATTGATTTGTTACTAGGATGGCCATGGCCCATAACAGTATAGCTAGCAATTTGAATTGCAAAGTAGTGGCTATCAAGCAACCAACACCTTTGACCACCACCACAACAAGGAAAAGGACAATTTCTTTACCTAACAGTTCAACCAACATGGACTTGTCACAGATTGAAATAGCAGCACTGAGGTAAGAATATTTATCCCTAATTTCATGCATTTGGATCCAAGTCTGTTATTACCTGCTCCATATAATATATTCTGTGGTCCTGACTCTAGAACAAGGGTTCTTCAAGAATAAATCAATATTCAACCTTCCTTATCACCACCCCTCGAGATTCTGAGTTCGAGTCTTGAAAATATAATTGTCTTTGGTTAGAAGCGCATTACCCTTAAAGTAAAACTTTCTAACACGAATTCAAATTAGTTGAGCCCTAAAACGAGTATTTGAATGATATAAAATATTGAACCTTTCTTCTTATATTAACAATTAGCTTAAAGTGATCAAATGAATTGGGTATTTTATTAAATGAAAGCCACTACATTAATAGTTGTGTTGTGATGTGATGAGGAACAAATAAGGCAATATGGTATAGCTGTAAACAATAGAATTTAAGGATAGGGTCTTCATTACAAACAAAGAGGTACAAGAAATAAATGAGTTTGTCTGCTTGTCAACTTGACATCACACCAACGAAGGTTGTGGTGCAGTGGTAAGTACTTCTTCATCCTTAATCAGAGGTATCGGGTTGAGTTTCTCTGAATACGGAGTCGCCTTTGTCAAGAAGCTCTTTAACCCAATGTAGGACTTTCCAACGCAAATCCAAATTTAGTTGGAAGTGAGTATCGGACACCGAATTGGAAAAAAAAAAGGGCAAAACTACATAAATGAGCCATAAAATCCAAAATAATTACAAGTTCATACCCAAATCCAAAGTAATTCCTGAAATACACATTCTCTCATAAATAATTACAGTCTATACCCCCTTTCATTAAGGGTGATAAATTTCGCTTAAGTGATACTAAAACGGTATCATATATTGTATTGGTATCATTAAGGTTGATAATTTCGCTTAACTGATACTAAATGAGTATATATATATATATATATATTGTATTGGTATCATTAAGGTTTCTTGTTCAGAAATTACTTATTAGCCAATGATACTATAAGAGTATATATGTATATTGTTGTGGTATCATTAAGGTTTCTTGTTCAGAAATTACTTGTTAGTCAATGATACTATAAGAGTATATATATATTTTATGGCATCATTAAGGTTTCTTGTTCAAAAATTACGCATTTGTCAATGATACTATAAAAGTATATATATACTCTTATAGTATCATTGACTAATGAGTAATTTCCTAACAACAAATCTTAATGATATCAATACAGTATATATATACTGATTTAGTATCAATTCAGCGAAATTATCAGCGTTAATGATACCAATATAATATATATGATAGTGATTTAGTATCAGTTAAGCGAAATTAGTAAATGAGATATATATTGTAATTATTTAATGGAGTATGAATGTAAAGGGGTATATGTTTGTAATTATTTTGCTTTTATGGGGTATTTGCTTATTTTCCCCAAAAAAAAAACTTAACATCACATCTTGGATGATAGTATATATTTGTTGACAGAGGTATTAATAGAAATTCTTATAAAGGGAATCAGAACAAATATAAACTTGTCACACATGAAATTTGTACTTCTGATAATTTAAAACAAATTTTGAACCAACCTTACCACTAATAATATAAAGAATGTTTTGTACGTATCCTTTTAAAAAATTGGAATTACTATTTTTCTTGCAAGTCTTAAATTGTGATCATGTACGATTTTAGTAATATTTGGTAGTTTATTTGTGTATAAATCATAAAAATAAAAAAAAATATTGATGATTTGATTTAATAATGTAATGTGTGCAGTGTCCCGGAAATTAATCCACCAAAAATTCCATATCAAGTTTGTCCAGACCCGAGTGCTATTATTTGGAGAAAGGGGAGATCCAGAAGATGGACAAGAAGAGATTAAAAATCAACAATTATGTATATCTGCTGTTATTAATTATTTGATGACAAAAGTGGTTTTTGAATTTGTTAGTTTGACTCAACAGGGCATAGAACAAAGACAGAAAAAAAAAAAGATTCACAAAATTTACAAGTTGGTTGGTAATTTGGCTAATGAATATTCATAATTATGTGATTCATTATGACGAAAACAAATATTGCTGTAATTTTCATTAATCTGTATGGTAATTTGTACAAGACAAATGTTATCGTAGCGACAAAATTTGTGTATCGAAAATGTTTAGAGCCCAAAAGGCCCACGAGACCGTGAGTGACATGCCAATGAGTACTACAAATGTCAGTTTTTTCAGAACTTACTTTTCTATTTTTTGATAAATTATTGTGCTATTTTATTCGTTTAAATTTGATATACTTTAAATATCCTTATTTCTAAATCCACCAAAACAAATGGCATCAGTGAGCTGGGAAAAATAAAACAAAGCAATCGAAAACACGATTGTTTACTAAACCTTATAATTTAATGATATCAGAGAATTCTTTCCCATAGTAGTTGATAATTAAAAATAAACACCATTTTTTAATAAGTTTTTAGTTTAACGACGTAAAATATTTTATTTGCACTTAATATAATTTCAAAAGTTAACTCAGAAAGGAAGAATTAAACAAATAATATTATTACTAGTTAAAGATAAATTTGATAAAGAAGACAAAATTGAGACATGGTTTTTTAATTTTCACACTCTAAAACATTCTATAATTCATAATTACTTTGCTAGTTTAATAATAATTTTTTTTTAACTAATTCTTTTTTATAATAATAATAATTAAAATAGAGTTTGGAGAAACAAATTAAATAAAAAAATGAGAACTAAAATAAATGAAAAATGGCGGCTAGAGAACTGAGTCCCGAGTTGATGCAACCAACTCAGTGAAAGTCTCCACAGCTTGAGCTGTCTACTTGGCATCACTTCACACATTTTTTTTTATTTTTCTCTACTCTAAAAAAAAATGGTTAAAAAAGTTTACACAAATCAGCTGTATAGCACACCATTAGACAATTTCTTGATATATTTAAATTTTAATGGAGAAAGTTATTTTATACTTCAAACTAGCTCGAACATTATTTTATTATAAATAAAATTAAGATTAATAAACTTGACGAGAATTTAGGGTGTATTTCACTCAGGTTACAAGATTGAAAGTGTATATAAGTCCAGTCAGTCAAGTAAATGAGTGTTTTAAGCTTGTCAATAATTTGAGGATGAAACTAATAATTCGTGCCAAATATAGAGACGTTTTCATAATTCTCTCAAAATAAAAAAAAAAGACTCACATCATAATAATAGTTTTATTTGAGAAGTTAAAATAACATTATTTATTAATAATGATTTATATAAATTAGAAATAAAAGTTTTTTTTTTTACTCTTTTTTTATTAACCCTCCCTAGAAGCTCTCACTCCTTTAGCTCTCTTGGTGACTCAAACTCGTAACTTTTGAATTGGAAGTAAGGGGTGCTTACCATCCGAGCAACTCCCTCTCGTCTTAGAAATAAAAGTTATTTATATGTTTGATCCTAAACTAAAAGTGAAGTAATAGTTTCTCATTACCATAAATTGTGTGATAGGACAAACAAGATCTCATTTTCTTAATTAAAGTAATTAGGACTAAATTGGAGTAGAAACAAAATAGAAAGGGGTAGTAATAATTTATGGAAAGTAGAAAAAGAAAAAAAAAAAGGTAGAAGGGTTTGGCGTGACGGCTCTACCAAAACTAAAGGCTGAAGCTTCGTCTCCACATAAGTTCTGTATCAGTCGGATCTGAGATCGGCTTCCATCACTAATCTATCTGGCTCTCAGCTTCCCTTTCTCCTTCTCCACTTCAAACTCAATTCCTTCCCTCCATTTCTTCCTCTGCAACTCCTCCTTCACATTTTCTCTCTCTCTTTCTGTTTCTCTCACTAAAATCTCTACTGAAACAATATTCAACACTGAGATAACAACTGGAATTTCAAATTTTCAACACTAATTTTGTATGTTTTGCTGTTGATTTTGTTCGCGATGGATTGGAATGTCAACACTGGTTATAAGACCTTAAAAGGTACTTTTTTCACTCTACTTAATTCATTGCATTCATCTTCTTTGATTATTTTTTTTCTGTAACAGAAATGGAATCCAAATCCCTTGCCGTTGTGGAAGCTCCAAGTACAATCCTTAACGTAGAACCTATAGATATCGGGCCGGGATCTTCAGAGAAAGATCCTACAACAAAACTAAGGAAAAAGGCCCTCACATCAGTGTATCTCAAGTATTTTGAAACAGCACCGGATGGGAAAACTAGAAAATGTAAAGTTTGTGGACAGAGTTATTCAATTGCAACAGCCACCGGTACGTTTAAACCTTTTTCCCCGATTAATGCTTAATTTTCATGTGAAATAGGTCATACATTAATGAATTGATAATCAAGTGCTTAAATTAATGGATATTATGCAGTATCTATAGACCTTGATGTTGTTCCTTCGTTTTACTAGGAAATTTGGGAAAACATCTTAGCAATCGTCATCCAGGATATGATATAACAGTAAATGTTGCAAGTCCTGCACCACAATCTGTTACTGTTGTCAAGAAGCTTCAACCTAAACCTCATGTCAAAGGTCCTCAGTTGGAGCTTGATCATTTGAACTGGTTGCTTGTCAAGTGGCTTATTCTCGCGTCTCTTCCTCCTTCGACTTTGGATGAGCATTGGCTTTTGAATTCATTTAAATTTCTTAATCCAACAGTAAAACTTTGGCCTGAAGACAAGTTCCAATCAGTGCTTTGCGAAGTTTTTAGAAGTATGCAAGAAGATGTAAGGGTGATAGTAGACCAAATTTCTTCCAAAGTCTCTATAACTCTTGATTTCTGGACGTCTTACGAGCAACTTCTTTATATGAGTGTGACATGCCAGTGGATTGATGAAAATTGGTCCTTCCAAAAGTTGCTCCTTGATATTTGTCACATATCCTCACCTTGTGGGGCTGCTGAAGTTTCTCATGCTTTGTTGAAGGTTCTTAAGATTTATAATATTGAGAATAGAGTCCTCTGTTGCACACATGATAATACTCCGATTGCACTGCACGCGTGCCATACTCTCAAAGAAGATATGGATAGCCAGAAAATGAGTCCTTTCTACTATCTCCCATGTGCTGCTCATACTTTGAATTCAGTCATAAATGATGGACTGAGTTCAACAAAGTCAATAATTTCTAAAATAAGAGAATTTGTTCTAAAGATGAACACATCCTTTGAGATCTCTCAGGATTTTCTCCAATGCTGCAATGCTTATCAAGAAGGAACTTGGAAATTCCCTCTTGATGCCTCACCTCGTTGGAGTGGCAATTACCAGATGCTTGACATTGCACGAAAGGTATCTTTCTTTCCCGATATGTTTATAAATATCACGCTGCTAGCTTCTCATAAAAATATTTAAGAACAAGGCAAACACACATATCTGACTTGTATAAGTTTACTGTGATGTTGGATCAGTACAGTTCAAAGCTCACTCTGATTGTCTTAAACTGTCATATTTTTATAGTGAAGTTCTTCAATCTTTATAATACGTGTATAATTAGTTTGCCTTTGATTGTGTTGAATGTATTATGGTAATGAATTTTATACTCTTCTCTGATCTCATGACTATACTTGATTAACAATCTCTAATCTATGCTTAGCAACAGTTGTTTTATACATGTTCAGCTTGAAATGGGAAGTTGATAAGTATGTCTTTTTAGAGATAAAACTTTGATTAGTGTCAATGACCCTCCACTTTCAGCCACTGTTGAGCTTCTGAATAGCGGAATTGGGGCACAAGGTTTACCATATTAAAAAAGAGAATCTTTGATAATTATCGAAGTAAAAAGTTCAAAATATTTGCACTCACAATGCTTAGATATGCCTACATTATTGAGTTATGAGTTGTTGTTTCTTGCTACTTATAGATGGAAGTGGACAACATCATAAGGAGGAAACACAAGAATGGATTTTAAAAATATGATTTTGCTTTACATTTAATCTACAAATGAGTGATGACTTTAATTATATTTTTTTTATTTAGGCAGGTAAATCATTGGAAACTATCGTCCGGAAGTATGATGAACTACTAGGCAGTAGGGTGCTCCTCAACAACGCGGAGAAGAATGCTGTGAATATCATGCATGCATTTTTAGAACCTTTCTATAAAACCATCAATGACATATGTACAAACAAAGTACTAACAATTGGTTTGGTTCTTTTTTTCATGGATCATATTTCTGAAACAATTGCAGCATGTAGAGACTCTCGACACAGCCCTGACTGGCTGAAAATTGCTGCTGATGAAATGGCTACGAAAGCTCGAAGCTACAATGACCAGATGTGCAACTCCTTCACATATATGACTGCTATTCTTGATCCAAAAATAAAAGTCGAGCTCATTCCTGAAAGTCTCAATTCCGAGAATCACTTGGAGGAAGCCAGAAGCCATTTTATAAGAAACTATTCCACCAGTCATTTTCCTTCTATCTCTGGGTCTTATGCTGCACATGAGCTCGAAGATGGAGGAAGTGTTTCTTTTGCAGAGGAAATTGCTCGTAAGAAACGCAAGGCAAGCATGTCCTCCGCCACAGATGAGCTCACCCAATATTTATCAGAACCTCCTGCTCCTATACCAACAGATGTCTTGGAATGGTGGAAGGTAAACAATGCACGTTACCCACGGTTATCATTCATGGCTCGAGACTTTTTGGCTGCACAACCAACTGCTTTGGCGCCTGAAGACCTTTTCTGCAGCAAAGGTGATGAGATAGATAAGCAAAGGTTCTTAACGCCCTACGAGAACACTCAAGCTTTGCATTGTGTAAAGTCATGGATGCAAAGTGGATTTAAGTTGAAGTATAAATCAACTGAAATTGATTATGAGAGGTTAATGGAACTAGCAGCCGCTACAGCAGCTGAAAGTTCAATGGTAGGTTCCGACAAGAAACAAAAATCATGATAGAATTTTCACTGATGAAACTGAAGCTCCATGTTTTGTTGTATGTATTACATTTATGTAGATGCATCACATATTTAATGTACAGGTTTTGATAGAGAGTAGTAGACAATGAATTTATTTTCTTAGGAAATATAGAGCTTGTGTCTTAACTAAGGCTTTTTTTTCTTCTTGAAGTCCCGGTAACAGGATCGTGATCTTCAAAAAAAAAATTATACTAATTGGTTGAATCATGATGCATAAAAATCTTGCTTGTTATAATCCTATTGTTCTAGAATGCCAAAAAGGACAAGGAGTGAAAATGTTACTGAAACAGAGGTGCTGAGAAGCTATATATGATACTCCCTTTTTCTTTTCTTTTTTTGTGAGAAGGAAACCATCGAGCCCTTCAATATGGAAGTCTCAAGTTAAATCATTGGACCATCCTAAAGGGTGTTATATATGATATTCCCCTTTAATTTAATTTATAGTATGATATAGTTTGACTTTTCGATCCATCCTACCTTTTCTTTTTACTCAGGGTCGTAAACTCTACAAGGAATCGACCAAATTTTTAAACACATTATTGTAGAATCAACCATATGGTAAAAGGTTAGTAAAATATGAACCATTAAATATTCCAAATGTAAATCAGCCAAGTAGAAAAGGTCCAATTCTGCCAAAGCACATCTAGGAGCATAACTCCCACGTGTTTCTCTTGCATGTATTCCACCTCCTCACACGTGTCACATCACCCCATCCTTCTCTCCCTTTACTCTCCTCTATTTCACTCTCACTTTCTCATCCCCAACATTCATACACTCTTTCTTTCTCTGCAACAAAAATGGCCGATCAACAACCCAACTACGGCCGTCCGCAAAGGCCACCAACTCGTTCCTCCGGCTTCAACAGCAACATGAATACCCCTTCATTCCTCCGCAGATTGCAAGAACACGTCCCTAATTCCACCCAACTCGTCGGATTTCTTACCCTAATTATCTCCGGCGGGATCTTACTCCTTCTCACCGGGCTCACACTTACCGCAATTATTTTAGGTTTAATCTTCTTCACCCCTTTGGTTCTAATCTCGAGCCCGATTTGGGTCCCTGTGGGTACTGTTCTGTTTATAGCCATTGCCGGATTTTTATCTGTTTGTGGATTTGGGGTTGCCACGCTGGCGTCTCTCTCTTGGTTATATAGATACATTAGGGGATTACACCCGCCCGGTTCGGACCGGGTTGATTACGCCAGAAGCCGAATTGCTGATACGGCTAGCCATGTGAAGGATTACGCTAGGGAATACGGCGGGTACCTTCATAGCAAAGTGAAGGATGCAGCTCCTGGTGCTTGAGCTCAATCGAGCCGTTTCTATTAAGTTTGTTTGAACCGGGTTAATTTTCTCTTGAGTTTTTTTTTTTTTTGAATTATATAAATATAAAATCGGACTGTTGTAGTGTTCTGATTTACATAGAATGTAGTGATGTTTATTTGAGGATTTTAATTTCTTTTATAAATTTAATAGAGGTAATTGGGCCCTCAATAGGCAAAACAAGAGGATAAAAATGATGATAATGTTGTAACCGGGCCAAAAGGGCACCATCATGTTTTTTTTTTTGCTCAATTATTTGTTGCACTCAATAATGTGCTCAAGCTCATCAACAATGTCACAATTTTCATATATAACACGTATACACAAGTCCTTTTTCTTGCCACAAATTTTCATGTATAATATATAGATGAAGGAGATAGTGACGCGTGGCGGATACAAAATTTATGATACTATATGAGATAAGAGGACTAGCAATAATTTCCACCTAATTCAAGTGTCTTTTTTCACGTTTGAGCTATGGATACAAAATGACAGACCAATTACTAAAATGTTTGGGCAAAAAAAGAAAAAAAGATCTCATTCTTTGGAATATGTAGAAATCATCAATATAGCTTAATAGTAAGTACCTAATACTGATTAGGACTTGGAAAGACAAAATAATTTACGAGACATTAATTGACTTTGACCTTCCATTTTTCTTCTTTTAAGAAAAAAAACAAGGAAGATGAAAAAAAAATGCAATTGGATCAAGTCATATGACTCATACCTAACCTATTGGTACTTTGTGTAAGCCTTTAGTTGACTAGAGAGATTGATCTCGTGTCATTTTAAAAAATAAAAAATAAAAAAAATTGCGTCCGATACTTAGTTTGGGGCTCAAGTGACAAATCAATATCTTCCGTTAAGAATAAAAAAGTAAGTATTTATCATCTCACGATATGAAAAAATATTTATCATTTCACGGTGAAATGAAATTGGATATCGAGTGGTTCAAATTGTATGTGAGACTAGTGTTCCCCGTAGACCATAATTATGATGCAAAGCCTTGTCCAACTAGGAATAAAAAAAAAGAATTTAAAATATAAGTTGAATTATTCAATTCCAACTACAATTTAATCATATACTGAAATTGGCGTAAGAAAGTGTCACTTTCTTATTATTTTAGAATTTCATACTAGCCAATTTCTATTATTTATACAATACAAGAAGTTAATTAAGTTGACCAGGTCACTAACTTAATCACAATTATTCGTTAAACAAAAGAATTAGGAGATGACTGAGTTTATGCCCGCGTACTACTATTGCGGCTGATTGCTTTAAAAAAAGCTTTAATTCTGTGAAAACATCTTAATCAAGAGAAATTAAATTTTTAGACATATCTGTTTGATTTTTATATAGTTAATTTATATTAATTATTGCAATTGATAATGTATAGGTGGGTTTTGAAAGGGAATCAAAACCCTTGATGATGTCTTTGATGATGTTCGTATCTGCCCTGAAATATTTTCAACGATTTAATCACCAAGTATCGACGTTTAAAGCCTTTAACTTTAATATAATATTAGTATTAATATACAATTTTGGAAGCATGATATTGTGGCCTTTTGATATGGAACAAGTTCTACTATTGAAAACTATAGCTTATTTAATTTCTGCTGAGAATAAAATAGTGTTCGTGTTCATAATAGTTTGAAAAAAGGAAGATGTAGAGTGGTATATATAACTTAACTTCAATTATCGTAAAATAAACTTTTTAAAAACATATTTTGGAAATAAAAATATTTTTAATATTTTTCTAATCAACTGCCTCCTTGCCTCTTCGAATACATACATAATCAAGTGCTTCTTCCATCACCTCAATTCTTAACCATATTTATTACTACAAATTTTAAAAATTATAATTTTATAATTTTAAGTATACTATATAGTAGTAATATTTATATAGCGTACTAATAAAGAAATAGTTTACAGAAATTAATAATTTTTTGAAAACAAAAAAGGAAAAGGATATGAGCATGCAGCTTAATCGTTATCTACTACTTCCTTAGTTTCATTTTCGGTGGCACCATTTAATTCGATACAATTTTAAAACTAAAATAAAAAAAATTGTGATTTAAAATACATTTTTCATCCCTCGGGATAACTCAATTGGTTTGGAGGGTGGTTATTCACACGAATGACCCGGAATCGATCCCCCTCAGTGTCTTCTGAGTTGAACATATGCCGTTTGCAAGCTATTACATGGTGCGAATTTACCCAATGGGCACAAAATGCTCACGGGAAGGGCAGAGGATGCGCATCAAGAATTTGCAAATTGATAACAACTTAATAAATTGGATTAACATCCCACTGAAGCATATAATAGCCCAAATTCAGTTTATTCCACCAAATTCAAAACCTTTTTATACAGCATTTTCACCAGATTAATAGAAAATTAGGACAGCTAATTCACATATCCACCATCTCTTTTGTAATTAACCCAAACCAAACAAACATAATAACCACAATTAAAAAAAGTATAAGCTGTAAACAGAGAGAAAACTGACCAACAAAATCTACATGCCTAAAAACAGAGCATCAACTAACTGATACTTTCTCTCTCTAATTCACTTTGGGTGAAGCGTAATTAAGATAACTCGGCATCGGACTCGCCCTCGGCGATCTCATCGGAACCTCCTGCAATCGATTCCCTTCGCTATCGTAATAAATCACGCCGGAGAAATCCAACGGCTGACATTTATCTCCCATCAAAATCCCCCTCTGCCAAAGCCCTCCATCGCCGAAATCCTCATCAACAAGCTCTCCTTCCGCCTTCTTCTTATGCCTCAGATTAATCGCTTTGTTACTAATCGTCGCGAAGAACTTCTTCGGCCTCGCTAGCGGCGATTTGGGCGAATCGCTCCCGAGTTTTTGAGTTTTAATTCCTCGGCTTGCTTTCTTCAACCACAAAGCTAACAAAGACATCGAACCGATGAAATTCACCATTAGCCGCTTCGATGAGCCGGCTATCGCCGTCGCAGCTCGGGCCGGAGTTCGTGGTGGTGTTAGGAGAACCATTTTTCTTTTTTTTCTCTGCTATTTTTTGGTTTTCGAGCAACTGGTGAAAGAGGTAGAAATGAATGTGAGGGGTATTTATAACAAAGGGAGAGCAAAGGTGGGTAACCGAAAATAGCCGGTAATAAGAAATTTGACTTTGGGATTATGATTGATTTTGATTTTAATTTATTTTTGGAAATTTCTTAATTGTGTGCACAAGTGGGTTTCCTTTGAATATAAAAGTCGTAGATTATAATTTATATGAAATATTTTAATTTTTTTCTCTCATAATTTAAATTTAGCGCTTTCATAATTATTGAGGCGGTAAATAATTAGTATTCTAATAAAAACAATTAAAATAGAAGACTTTAGTTTAGCATTTAGGAAGGTTATTTATTGATTTTCCTATTTATGAGTAATGCTTTTTAAATATTTGTGTCAGTCAAACTAAGATATTTGTAAATTTGGACTGGGGAGTATTAGATTTAATTATAAGCTTGTTAAGGACACTAATTTAACAAGATGATTTAGATAATAGTATATTTCCTTTTTAAAACATTAAGAAAAATGCAATGACTTGGAGTGTGTTTGGTATGACGAATTACATTTTCTGGAAAATGTTTTTCAACGAAAAATCCTTGTTTGGCTTAAATATTTTTCAAATCAACTCATTTTTCTCAAATCTCTCTTTGATCTTGTAATTAAAATTATGCTTTCATTTAAGTTTAATAATCAACTCGAAATATTAATTACTTAAAATTTGGAAGGAATGCGTCTTGTGAATTACTCATTGGAGGAAATTAAAGCTAGCTAAGAAATAAAATTTCTATCTTTATGAAATTAAAGAACTACCTGGTACTATTAATTATTTCTGGAGAGTACTTATCAATAAATATAATTTTAGTAGTGAATATCCATTGGACCACTTTTCTTTTTTATTTTTTTGTTCTCCTCTCTTCCAGAATACTTTTCGTGTTTTATTTCTTGAGAGTCAATTAATATAAATTTTGATTAATATTCTATTATATTTGTTTATCGTACTGATATGAAAAAAAAACTTCTATTTATAATATAATTTTTTATATAGTTTTGAATTATTAAAATTTAGAAAAAAAACAAAACGTGTATTTTGGACAAATGAGTAATTTATAATGTGTGTGAAATGTGGATATATATTCAAAGAGGCTCAAAAGACGTTTGAATAAAAGGCAAGTTTTGGTGTTAGTTGAGTCAACTCCAAAATGAGTTACTAATGAATAATGAATGAAGTCTTTTAAATGAGTATTTCTTAATCAACATCGCAACTTGTAATTTGGGGTTCCAAAGTAGTTTGGTCCCACCATAAATCTCTTTCTTAATTACTTTTTCCAATTATATGGTACACAAGTGATCGAATTGATTGAGCATATGATCTCTCAATAATTAACATCTACAAAATCTTTTGCATATGATTAAATTTATCACACGATGCTTTTCTAATATGATTTACCTCTTTAATATAGTTTACATGCTACTCACAAGCAAAATTTATAATATGTACATCCAAATAGTAAGGACTACGATTATCTTTTCAACAAAGAAAAGATTAGGTGGGAAACGGGAATTAATGGTTATGCTTGCCGTAATAATGTTCCACTTGATGTTATGGGTAATTGGTAATGGTTTGTCACCCCAATTAATATATCTTTAGTTTTGTGCTTATCTATTTATCAAAAATAAAATAAGAGAAGCTAGAAATTCGAATAAACCTTAGTAGAATTATTAACTAGAGGTTGTTTGGTTGTATTAATTACTGAAGTAAAAAATTCTCATCAATAAAATAAAAATTCAAATAGCGAATCAGATGAGCTACTAAAATTCAGTTAATTGACTCTCAAGTGACATGACTCACGATCAATTGCCTCCCTTTATTACATGGGCAACAAGATGTTTCGACATATGATTGGTTAATTAACTAATATCATAGCACTTTTATATTGGCATGAGCAAAGTATTAAATAACATTCTAGTTTTAGATTTGATGTTTTCCAAGTTTTGGTTCTCAAGTTTGTTCCTTATCTACAAATGGAATAAAACCCAAAAAAAACATTAGTGGTATTTGACAAGTGGCTGATTGTGCAAGCATTCAAATGATCCAGGTTGTGAAATATGAGCCACATAATGTTGAGAATTAAGATTAACCAAATTGTTCGATGCTTTTATTCTCTTAGGCAATTTGGACAAGACATCAGTAAATATTTTTAAACAAAATGATGGAGCACTTGAAGCAAAGCAATATCTACCTCTTGTTTTACTCCACACGATACATATATTATATATGGTGACACACTTTGCACTTCCCCTTAAGTAGAGCTAGCTTTTTCGTTTCTTTTATATGACAATAGTTATAACTGAATATAGAAAAGAAAACTTCAAAACATAAGCTAAATTATTGAACACGTTGAAAAGAGAAAAGGATCAAATCTATCTCTAAACTTATGTGAAACGAAACAAATTTGTCTTTCATTAATAATTAGGATCAAATATACACTCGTTATTATTAGTTAAGGTCATATTTGCCTCTAAACTATGCAAGAATAAATAAATTTGCCCTTATTTTTTGGACATATTCGATCCATTCGCATAGGTCTAGTCAAATTTGACTCTTCTTCATTATTTTATACTTTTAAAACTTTTTGTTCGCGTTTTTCTCTTCCCATTACTATTTCTACAACCAAAATAAAATTGTGCTTGACGATAATTCAAAGTTAATCATCGCTAAAAAGAAATAACAGCAAATTTTATTATCTAGTTATAAATTTTATCCGTCACTAAACATTTGATGAAATAAAGGATAGACATTAAAATTATGGTCAAAACATAAGTGGCATAATAAGGGCACTAATAAGCAAAGTGGTAGCTGGCCAAATTATTGGAGAAAACAAATCGTATATTAGTAATTAGGTCACCTCCCAATTTAATTTTGCTATTTTTTTTTTGTTTACTAAGGTAGCAAGGTTCCTGCATTTAGATTTTAAAGATAAATACCGTTGACTCACTTCTTTTCATTTGAACTTCTTTTCGTGTGCCAAAATTGACTCACTCCAAATTAAATAAAATAAAAACTAACACACTCTACCACGTGGATATTAATTTTGTAAAACACTCTGCCACGTGGATATATTTTATTAATAATTTATAAGTTTGAAGTAAAACTAGCCTTTTAATTATTTTTCCCTTATTGATTTTTGAATTATGATATATAAATAAAGTAAATATTTAATAAATAGAAATTATATCTTAAGACGTAAATAAAGGTACTTTCCTAATTAAAAATGTTTTCTTTATAAGAAATAGAAAACACGAAAAATATTTTGAAATGGGAGTAGATACGCTATTATTATGCCACTTGATTTTAAGAGAATTGTGTATTTTCTTAAATCCATTTGATTTATTTCGATGTTTACAAGGGCTTATTTAACCCTGCATGATTTTGGGGTAAACTAAGCTTAATTAGCAAATAAATCACGTCTTTAACTGACTACGAAAAGGCAAAAAATACAAAAATGTGAATAACACTTTGTTATCATTATCAGTGGACACGCCACAAAGAGTAATATACCTTAATTAAACATTAAAAAAAAAGCAATTATGAAATGAGTAAGCAGCAATTAATAAGTCTAAATATAGTATACAATTAGACCACACGTGACCAAATCAAACAAATTTGCTTTCTTTGATGAAATTAATTAAAACCTTAATCGTCTCACAATTGGAACTATCAACTACCATATCATCAATTGTCTTTTTCTTTATCTTCTATTCCTTTTTTGGTTGATATCAAACTATTAACAGATATAGAGAATATAATAATATCATAAAGAAAAAAAAAACTTGGCTACAATAAAGAGTTTCTCATGTGGAGTCAAAAAATCAATTAAACAACAACAGTTTATGATTGTAGACAATTTCATGAAGATAGAAAGTTTGTTTTCAAAGGATTCTCGCGCAACTCAACTATAGCAAATTTAAATAGTTACGAAAAAAGAAAAATGATAGAGAGAAATAATGGCAACTAATAAGAAAAGTAATACAAAACATTTAGAGATAACTGGAACACATATACCATAAATGATAACACATTAAAATTACAATTAGGTTTTATCAATAGCTCACTCAAACCTAGTGTCTCTGCCATAAGAATTAGACCTAAGAATCTCCATTGCATAATAGCAAGAAAAACAAAAAATAAATTAGAAAATAAACATTTACTCTTTTCATTATGTCAAATAATGAGGACGGTAACTCTTTTTAATCTACTTTCTAAACCTTTGACGAAATTAGGTTAAGCATTGAAATTCTGTTGAAATTTGAAGATCAAAATATTTGTAGGCCTATTTAATTGGGCCATTAAAATATGTAAAAATTAGGCAAATCACATAGTATAAGAAAGAAATTACTTCATTTCCCTATTCTTTCATTAATTACCAAAAACCCCTTTTTTTAGTGTTTTTCGGATACATAATATAGCAGTGTGGATACTTAATATAGCAGCGCGGATACTTTAATTAATAACGGGTGGATACTTAAATTATTAAGTTGTTAGCAGTACGGATACTTAATTAACGGGCGGATGCATAATATAGCAGCGCGGATACTTTAATTAATAACGGGCGGATACTTAAACTAATAAAGTATCCGGTTAAGTTGAATTGGGGGAAAATAAGGGATTTTTGTATTTTAGTAAAAGAGTAGGGAAATATTGAGAATAGGTAAAGAAGTGTTGTGTATTTAAGTAATTTTTCCTTAAAATATTTTGGACATTATTTTAAGTAAGAGATCTCTTTAAGTAATAAAATATTGTTAGTCTGACCCACTTCATGTTTTTAGTAAATCTTTAAAAATTCTGATTGTTGGTAAATTAACACCGGCCTTCTTGGTTATAGTGGCTTACTAGTTGAGGAGTTTTCTCGTAACCACTAGGTCAAGGATTCAAGATTGGTATCTCTCGAACACCAACAAGGTAGAAATTCTATAATACCTTTTTTTAATTTTTCTAAAAAATATTTTCTCTTAGTTTTTTGTTGTACAAATTGGAAACTCATTAATTTAGTTTTTGTTGTATTTGACTAAGCATAAATAATTTTCAATTAATTTAAATTCATACTTTTGAATTTTTTGCTTGTAAACATTTATATTCATCATAAATTTCAATTGTTTCATGTGTTAAGGGCGTGCATCAATTGGTTCGGTCCAATTTTATGGATTATCAGGTTCAATTTATCAGTTTTTTATTTTTTTTAAATACGCTTAACCAATAATCAAATCAATAAGATATTTTTTATCGAATTTTTGTTTAATCGATTTTGGTCCTTAATGGTTCGATTTTTGGTTTAAGCAATACGAAAATGCTTATAAAACAAAATATATGACTTCTCTAACATATTTGACACAACAAGACAATAACGTAACTATACAAAAGCTCATAAAATAGAAACAATAATAACTAACATGAAAAGAACTATACAAGTATAACACAAACATAAATTAAGAGGAATAAGATTCTTACTTTAGATTTTGACGTTTTGTATAATGTGAAGTTGTTAACTCAAAGACAGTGTGAAGTGTGAATTGAAGGCTAAAGGCCAAAGACAATAACTCGTGAGGTATTGAGATTACTATTTAATATTTATGTACAGGTAAAAGTAGTAAATTACTACAGTTTTAATGGGTTATTGATTTACCCAATAACTCAATATTAAAAATCAATATCGAACCGATAACTCGATAATTTTTTTAAATAAAACTATTAAAAATTGTTTACCCCAATAATCCAATAGCAATAAATCAATAACACTTTTTTTGTTTGATTTTTGCACACTCCTATTTGTTATGCTAAATTTATACTGTTATTTTATAATTAACTGTAATATAATCATAGGTTGTTAAAATATTTTTTAACTGCACTTTAAATAATAAAATATTATTGGTGTGACCCATTTTATGTTTTTGGTAAATATAAATAATTTTTTTTTTGATAAATTAACACCGGCCTTCTTGACACAGTGGTTCATTGTTGAAGAGTTCTCTCTTGATAACTAGGTCAAGGGTTCGAGGCTGGTACACTCTTGAAAATCAAATATGTAGGTATTCTAAAATACCTTTTAAATTATTATTTTTTTAAAAAAAAAATCTATGCTTGATTACATCTAGTGTTTTTTGTTTTTTATTGTAGAAATTTGGAAACTCAATAAATTTAATTTTTGTTGTATTTGACTAGACATATTTAACTTTTAATTAATTTAAATACATACTTTTAAATTTTTTGCTTGTACACATTTATATTTATCATAAATTTTTATTGTTCCATAAATTAATTACATAATTTATGTTAAATTTGTATTGCTATTTTATAATCAACGGTAACGTAATCATAAAACTTGTTAAAGTATAACATACTTCATACATAAATTGACCAAAAATCGCATTTTGTAACTTTTTGTTTTGTTTCTAATAAAAAATTAGTTGTTTTATATCTCAATCAATGAAGTATCAATTATTAATAAGTCTTTACCTATAAAAGCAATCCTTTTTGAGGGTGACACTCACAAAAATCTCCAAAAATAATTTTTTTTTAAAACCTTCATAATTAAATAAGACTTTATATTTATGATATATTTTGCATTTTGTTCGCCAACTCTTCATTCAGGGTGATTCGAAAGCATGGGAGAAAGAGAAAGTTTTTAAGCTCACTGACTAGGGTTGGCACCTAATTAATTCAGTCTTCGAGACCCGATAACATAAGAAAGTTGTGGAGTGCATAAGCCCCTTTAGAAATAAGGGAGATTTTTTTGTGATAGTAATTGCGAATGAGCAATTAGGGGGCAGCAACTAAAGAGGTAGCGAGACTGATCACAATCAATTTCAATCGTTAAAGGAGGCGATTATTTTACTAAATATGATTTCTAACACATAAATGTAAAAATATGTAGACTTATTTTTTTTTAATTCATATTGCTTTGGGAGATCAATAGGAAAATATACATTTACATTTTCGTTCATACATAAGATTAAAGCTATTTGGGGTAAACTAATCTTTATTAACAAATAAATCACGTCTTATATCGAATATGAAAAGGTAAAACTAATATAAAAATGTGATTGTAATCCTTGATTTATCATTCTTAGTAGACACGCCACAAAAACTAATAGATCTTAATTAAATGAGTAAGCAACAATTAATGAGTCTATTTATTAAGGATGAAACTAATAGAAAACTTTTCCTTTTTTGGTCGAAATCAACCTATACGAGTTGTACTCAAAAGCAATTATATTCTTGGCTACCATGCTTGAAGTGTTTCCCACGTGAATTCACAAGTACAATTAAACAAAAACAGTAGTTTGGAGAGTGTAAAATGCATGCAGAACTTATTCTTATTTCGTAAATATAGAGAATTTGTTTCTAAAAAATCTTCGCGTAATTCAAATGCAACAAATCAAAATAGTTATGAAAAAAGAAATACGATAATGAAAAAATTGATAACTAGTAATGAAAATGTGTACTATATAGCATTTAGAAAAGGAAGAGTAACACTGGCAAAATAGTATGATAATTGAAACACAATAAACAACGGTCAACAACAAATGATACAACATATTGAAAAGTACTATTAGGTTTCATCAATACCTCACTCAAATATACAAGTGTCTCTACCGTATGAATAAATTATTTTTAAGGACCTACTTTGTATAATACCAAGATAGACTAAAAATTGATTAAAAAAGAAACATTTTTTCTTTTTGTCATTTCAAGTAATGAAAACTGCAACTCTTTTCTATTTCTTTCTTATCCTTTGATGAAATTAATCGAACCATTGAAATTCTGTTGAAATATGAATTTCAAAATATTTGCAGGCATATTTACTTGGGCCATTAAGATATTTTGGACTTATTTTTAAGTAATTAAAAAATAGAAAAATTACAGAATATGGCAAACATCAATATATATTTAATACAAATGACTACATTTTATCTTTTTTATATTTTATGGATATAAATACACAATTAATAGCAAAGCTAATGATATACAAATAATCTGTTTTTTTATATATATAAATATAAATAAATATTAAATAGAATGCTTATTATTACACAATAATTAATTAGTCAGGCACATTTTCATCTTTCTTAAACGGTTGTAATCAATATTTTCCTTTTTCAATGTTTCTATCTCATCAAACTTGCCATCATCAACATTTTCTCTTTCTTCAAATTCTCTACATCAATGTTTTTTTATTCATTCCCCAAATTATTCCTTCCGATTCATTATCATTTTGCACGATTCCAGAAAAAAGTTTGATGGTGTGTATCAATTATGTATCACATGATTGTAGTTTTTTTCTTGATTCTATGAAGATTATATTTGTATACATACATATTTTCATCTATTTTTCATAGGGTTTCGATTGAAGATTTTGTTTCTCCATTACAATGGTTGAAAGTGGTACTCCGAG
>JAJOOR010085938.1:0-22928 GCA_036250505.1 Solanum acaule | reverse complement strand
TGGAGCTACATGGCAAAGCACTCTTAATGAAGTGGTTGTGGAAATACTCAAATGAAAACCAAACACTTTGTAGAAGAGTGATAGGTGCCAAATATGAGGATGAAGATAGTTGGATGACTAAGATTGTGACCACACCTTATGGGACCAGTTTATGGAGATCCATAAGAGCATTATGGGAGGAAGTTAAACCCAAATTCAAGATGAAAGTGGGGAATGGGAACAAGATCAAATTCTGGAAGGATGAATGGCATGAGAAAGGTAACTTGGAAACTCTTTTCCCTGATATTTACAATCTGGCAATGTTCCAACAAAGAACTATTGCAGAACTATGGACACCACAAGGGTGGAATTTCATCTTCAGGAGAGAACCAAATGACTGGGAAGTGATGAGGTTGGCAGAATTCCTCAACATGGTTGGACACTTTACTGGACTTCAGGCATATGAGGATATGCTTTGGTGGAAAGGCAACAATAGAGGAGAGTTCAAAGTGCATTCAGCTTACAGGCTGATGGATCAATCAAGCCAGCAGAGTCCCATCTGGCCTTGGAAACAAATATGGAAGTGTAGAATCCCACACAAAGTCTCATGCTTTATTTGGCTGCTAGCTAAGGAAGCTGCCCTGACTCAGGATAATGTAATGAAAAGGGGGATAACCTTATGCTCTAGGTGTTTCCTATGTGGGGAAACCTTAGAAACTGTAAACCATCTGTTTCTACACTGCAAATACACTCAGCAGCTTTGGAGGATTTTCTTGAGCCTTAAAGGCATATCCTGGACTATGCCTAGGAGAGTTACTGAGGCCTTGTACAGCTGGGAGGAGGCAGGTGCCCTTGCAAAAGACAGAACTAGATGGAGAATTATCCCTGCTTCAATATGGTGGGCAATATGGAAAGAAAGGAATTCCAGATGTTTTGAAGCCATAGAAAATAGTGTGCAGGATGTTAAACTAAACTGCATTTTGTTGTTATGTTTTTGGTGTAATCAATTATACTCAAATGACACTGCCTCTATAGTTGATGTTTTAGACTCAATATAGAAATAGAATAGGAGTGTCTAGAGTGCATTTGTATATAAGGTTACAGCCCATGTACTTTTGTGATATAATACAACGTTACCATTTTCAAAAAAAAAAACATCCATGTGTGTGCTAAAATGCCACATGGACTCCACATGTGCACGCCAAACACACCGCTAAAAGGTTGAATTCCAAACGATTAGGTTAGGGCAGGGTGGAGTTCCTCTTTAGCACTGTTCTTTTAGGTGTAGTTCCGTCAAGGCGCCAAGATCAAACTCCGGCCGGGAGGGGCCGAAGACTTGATAGGTGTAGTGACTTAGATTCCATGGAGTACCGTCAGACTTTCATGTAGTTCTGTCTAATCAAGGTATAAAAGAAAAAGAAAAGCACCTCCACATAGATGACTTAAAGCCTTAATTTCACTCTTTTTCCATCATTTTGCTAAAATGAGCTTTTTATAATATTTAATTTATATTGATTATGTTTAAAAAGATAATGCACATTCGGGTATTGAAAACAAACAATCTTAATTATACTGTGTTCAGTTAGTTTTAGAGACAACATCTTAAAATTCAAAAATGTATTCAGATTTAGACGTCTTAATAATGCATATTCAGATTCAGACATCTTAATTAAATCTTAATGGAAACAAATGAGGCCTTAGCTGCCTTTTCTGCTGCAGTGAACTTCTTAATATCATGGGTGAGTCACTCTGTAACATCCTTAAGTTTACTAGTGCTCACTGTCAATTACCACTTACCACTTACCTTTATGGAAATAGATTTAGTGATAGTGGTAAAACTTCCACTAGAAAGAGGGACTGTCTATTTCTCTTACACATGTACTCTTTCTCTGGCAAAAAGAGAGACAGTCGTAGGTTTGATTTCCTTTTTGTTTTTCCTAGTACCAAAGGGATGAAATTTCATTGACAATAATTGCTTAAAATACAGATTAGGGAAAATATCTTACTCTAATTGACCATGAACCTATGACTAAACAGGGTTGTTTTGTAAAGGAAGATGACGTACTCCTGAGTTCTTTATGTAGCATTTCAAATTTGTCAGTTTTAGCATGTATGTTTTTTTCTAGGTATTGCTGGCCGTCTTCCTCAGTTGGTGTCTGCCCAAGCTCTCAAGTTGAAGCAACTTACTGTGCTTACGCTAGCTGATACAAGCAAGGTACACTACATATAAGTGTAATAAGCCTTTTGACATTGTAATTTTTCTTATGGAAAAAGTGAGCAATTGATGCATCCTTAGTAACTTTGTTCCTTCAGCTAGTTAATGCTAAAAATGTAAGAGGCTTGGCAGAGCTTTGTGGTGCTTGTTTGTTGGAATTCTTGAAATTTGTTTTTGGCATCTGGTCAGGGTAATGGATACAATCTATTTATTGGTACATGTAATTCATTGTCATTGGATCAAATCAGTACTATTAAAGTTGTTTGCTTAGCCTCCCTTACTTTGAATGTGTTCAGTGTTGTTTCATTCATTTTGTTGTTGTGGAACATGTGAGTGTAGTCATCCCACTATGATAAAGTATTCCATTTGGTGATAACTCTAATAATGCTATTCAAGTAAATACTGGATACCTCACTTGTGGGATTACTTTGGTATGTTGTTGTAAGTACTGGATACTTTGTTTTATGCTTACCTTGTTCAGTGTCAACAACTCTGTATATCGTGCTATCTGTGAGATGTTTATCAGTGATTTGCATGATTATCATATCTCTCAAGTTCATTTCTCATAGTGGAAAAGAATAAAATATATGTATGTTTTTCAGTCTTTAACATTCTTTTGTGTTTCTTCATGACAACCCTTTTCATATATCAACAACCTTTGATAATGATGTTCATATTCACTTCTTTCACTGATGTCCTTTGTTATTAGAGTCACTGCCAATAATGACTCCTTTCCTCTTTCCAGGTGCTTCCATATGATCAACTTATGCAGGAGTTGGATGTCACAAATGTGCGTGAACTTGAAGATTTTTTCATAAATGAGTGCATGTATGTGGTGAGTATTAGCTCTCACTCCTTGGATCATTGTGTAATGAATAGAGATATCTTTGTACTTTCCACTATTGGAAGTGTGTTGGACTTAAGTTTATTGTAGGAATTTGCTTCTATTGATGTTCTTAGGATAGTTTATTTAGCCTTCTGGATAGAAATTCAACTTATTCTTTTAATATGGGTTCTGGTGCCTCATAGGTTATTTGTGGTTTACTTTTGCCTTTTCCTTCCCTTCCTTTATTCACTCTCTTTGGGGTGGGGGGTTGGGCTAATAACTGATTTGATGTCTCGGTCTGTTGTTAAAAAAATTATTAATTCCCCATTTTTCTGCATCCGTGGACAGGGCATAGTTAGAGGAAAGCTGGATCAGTTGAAAAGATGCTTTGAGGTTGGTATGGTGTTTTTGCTGTTTCGCCAACTCTTGGTTGCAGTGAGCTGAGATGTGGTAATTAACTGTCTCCACACAATTATAGGTACAATTTGCTGCAGGGAGAGATCTCAGACCTGGTCAATTGGGGAATATGCTACAGACATTAACTGACTGGTATATCTATGTTCTTGTTTAGATGACTCTGATTGTCATATCATTGTATCACACCCTATTATCTCTGTTTGAGTATATTATTTAGTTGTTTCTTAGTTGGGCTTGGGGTTGTGTATTGACTTTACAATATGATCTTTCTATTGATAGTCTGTTGTCCTATTTATATGACAAACATCTTCTGTTCATAAATAGCTGTTCTTGAAGAGTTGTTGAGTTCTCTTTTCTTCCCCTTCGTGTCTTGATCTCCTTACCTTCATAATGACTTACTGAGCTGTACTTTGTATGCCAGTTTCTAAGATTTCTTTTTTCTATCCTTCTTAAATAAAACAGATAGTCTAGGTTATAGAAGTGATATGAGTTACATAATCTGCTTATGGGATCTGACCAATTTCTTCAGTAATGTATAATGTTGGATTAGACCATGGTGAAGAGCAGCTCTTATGATTGTCATATTAATACCTTTGAAGCTGAGGCTGCCGACACAAAGATGACTGAGGTGGATATTGATTGTAAGCTGAAAAATAAGGACTTGGCTTTTGGTGGAAACATGTCTTTGTAATTTCAATTTGAATTCTCACTTATCAAAAAGTTTCAAGTCAAGTCTTTAAATTTTTTCAAAGAAGGAGGACACAGATAAAGAAAAGGATGCTCTGCCTTAAAAAAACTCAACTCTGGGTTTACCCATCACAACAACCCAAAAAAAAAGAAGCAAAAAACTCTTAACACTAGATCGGATAGCGAACCAACAGCTATGGAATTTTTAGTGAACGGGCTGAGAAAACAGTTATTAGTGAAAAGGTTGAGCTCAGTCACCTTATCTTTTTCATTTTTTTTTAATCCAAAAGGGGAAGTACCTTTCCTTTTGGAGGTAGGAAAATCAATGATCGGATAGCGATCCAAAAAAGCTATGGAACTTGGGTGTGGGTCTTTTGAATCTTCATTTTTGTTTTCTTTTTAAGAAAATCAAGTGCAGCCATTTCTGTTTGGTTGTAAGATCTGCCATTGTTGTTGGCCTACAATATTGATGATCAGATGGCTTATTCAGATTTAGTTGCTGTTATTTGAAGTTCAGCACTACTGGCAAGAAACAATAAAATCTGTTAGGAGTAAGGGAAGGGAGATGTAGGTTATGGTGTTTCCGGTGAAGCGCTTATAAGTTAGTGGGTGGTTTTCCGTTCACATGGATAGGCAACGAGGGGCCTGGTAAGTCATGAGGGTCCAGTGGAGGCTGTATTTGGGATTGAAGTAGGTTTGATTAAGGAAAGATGGGCAGAAAACATGAAGTTAGGTTTGAAGAAAGAGTAAGTTTTTTGGTTGGGAGGGTCTTTTCTTTAGTTGGTTTGTTGTCTTAGTGCCGTTGCTTGAAATGATGAAGGGAAGACATGCAACATTGCGCATGCTGGCATGTGACACAACCTCAATGATGGATGTACCAAAGGGGAGGAGTAAAACATTGAGCCTGCTGTCCAGATCTGAAATCTTGGAGGGTTTTGGGAATTCTGCTTCTTGCTTGTAAAAGCTGAAAAGTGGAAAGATGAACAACTTGTCAAGGAAAGAGCCATCAGGCAACAGTAACAAATGCTTGTGTATGAGGTTCTTGGGTAGTGTGGTGCATTCATGGTTCTTGGGTTCTTTTATTTGAGCCCACTTCAAGATGTGTAACTAGTTATTATTTGGTTGTATTATTTTGCATCTCCCCTTTGGGTTTTTCTCTAACTGAGTAGTGTTCATGTTGAGTTCTATTTTCTGATAAAATTTATCGTATTTACCTACCAAAGAGATTGTTGAGTGTGGATTGGTGTTTTGAATGATTTATTAGTCAAATAATTGGTTAAGTATGAAATTGTGTCGGGCATGTGTCCAAGTCATGTTTGGCATGAAGTTGTGCTGAGAATGTTCACACAAACTTGCCTAGATGATGCATCTATATTCACTAGTTTTGGAATATAAACTAGATTTAACCCATTATTAGTAGCCATTATATAGCATGTTATTCCTTGTCCATTCTGGTTTTAAGGAATTAAGGTTAGTAACCTGGGAGCCAATCCCGAGACCCATAAATGATTCAATCTAGGATCCCAATTTTGAGAATGTCATTATGCGAATGTTATTGGACTGCATGAATTCGTTTGCGCCCCCTACACTTCCCCAAGTCGGTAGAAAATCTCACCATGCTGTGGGGTCCTGGGTCCACAGGATGGAAGAACTAGTCGGAACACCTCTGTGGTATAATTGATGCTGAGTTAGAGGTCAGTGAAAAGGCTGCTTACTTGCCTTCCAGTTGCATGTTTTTATGAATGTTCATTTAAGTTCTCTCTGGTATGGCATAAAAATCATCTATTTTTAGTAAACTTATCTACCTTGTCAAAAAATGAAAGAGAAATCATGTCAAGATGATCATTCATTTTATTTGAGCTAATAATAATCTTCCAGCCTTATTCTTGCCATTTTTTACAACTGTTGATTATACTTCTCTGTTTTTCAATTAGTAAGACTTTTTCTCTTATTGCAACTATGTGAACAACACAACTTTGGAAATGTAAATTTGGAACTTTTGTGGTGGAAATTATATGATAATTATTTTTACTGAGTACAATCCCACACAACTTTCTATGCCATAAATCAAATGTAAATTGAATCTGCAGACTTGTGGTATACTACCAAAGTTAGGTGAGGGATAAGATTAAAAGAGTTGGACGTTTTTGTGTACGCTGTGGTGTTACTCTGATGTATGTGTTCCGTCTTACAATGAGAGGTCCTTGTGAAGAGTGAACTATGAATGTTCTGCATGCTATAACTATAAGATCTAACTGTAATTGTCAACCTACTCATAAATTTATTTCATTTTTTGATAAAAAACAGGTTGACTACTTCAGACAATCTTCTTGTCTCAATTCAAGAGAAAATCAAATGGGCGGATACAATGAGTGAATCGGACAGGAAGCACCGGAAGGAAGTTGAAGAAAGGGTTGATGAGGTGAAGAAGTCACTCTCTTTGAAGGTGAGTACAGTATAGATTTTCAAGAGATGAGTTCTGTGTTGATTGTAAAAAGTAAAAACTGTGGGCATAAACTTCACAGTGCACCACCCGGCCATATTGAATGGCGAGCATGTCTTTCAGCAGATGGACTTGGTCTACCTGGGTTGTGAGATTCCTTTTTTGGGGTAGAATATCTTCGTAGTTTGCCCATTTGAGTCCTAATGACCCTCAGTTCGTGTTTAAGCCTTTTGTTATGTTGAAGACTCACTTTATATTTTAGTACTGGGATATTTTTGTCGATCTGTCTTACTTACTCTGTGGCAGAAGCTACAAACTGTAAGCAGGCCGATGTTGACTTCAGAGGGCATGAGGAGATCTACTCTGAATCTGGTGGAGTGATGGATTATGAGGAAGACCGAGGCCGACCGAAGAGGTAGTAGTAGTCTTATATATCCCGGGATTAAATTTTCCAGTCATTTAGCAGCTAGTCATGGTCTGTATATTGACCTATGAAATATATCACATTAAAAACCTGATAAGGGAAGAAAGATCCTATGATTGACTGATCCACAAGTGTGGCCAATGGAGTATTGTATTCTTGGGAAAGGGGGGACTGCTGCAGAGCCTGCAGGGTCACTTCAGTCAATTCCTATGCCATTGCAAGAATGATTCAAACCAAAATATGAATTGGCGGAGACATGAAACCACATCTATCCTTCCATGCCAGTTGAATGCTAGAAACCCTAGAAGCCTTTACTCTCTAATGAGTTTAATATCTTTACAACTCTCATGAATGTATTTTTACACTTATCATATCACTTTTAAGAGATATTGGTAACTTGGAAAGAGGTTAAATTCCTCAAAAATTCTTTAGTGTCTATTTAAATATTGTACAGATAGTCTCTCATCTGCTGATTTTTGACTTTGTAAAATTTGCAGGAGACGACACCCTATTGGTTAAGGTGATGGAGTAGGGCAATGTTAGGAAGAATTAGAGGGGCTGCTGGCCAGTTTTTTTTGTTGTTGATGGCATTCCGACCATAGATGCTTTTCCTTTTAAAGTTTGCCGTGCTGTGAATGGAACTTGTAGACTCAAAAGTATCCGATAGCCATATTTCCATCTTGTGTGCGTTTTTTGAGTTGGAAAGATTTTAATATGACGATGATGATGCGGCTGAAACTTGTGGAGCTGATTCATTTTACATTCATACAAGTCTATATGCTTTCCCCCCAAGTTTTGTTTTGAGTGATTGCTATAAGGTACAGGTAATTTCCCATCTTCATATTTTACATTTAAGCCTGAATTCATCATATTAGGTGATAGATTTTTCTGCTGGGTAGCTGATTTACATTCTCTATTCAACAGCATGTTACAATAAAATTGGTTGAAGTTAGAATGCCTAGATATTTCTATAGTATAATATAATATGATAATAAATTGAAATAGGATTGGTTCTAGGGTCAAAAAAAGAAGCAGAAAACCTTAGATCATTTCATCTACTTTAAATATCTAGAATTTAGAAAGCGTAAATTCTTAAAAGGAATTATCAGAGATATTATACCTTATCTTTCTAGAAGCTCTTCTAAGTATCTTTGATAAGACTGAAAGTACTCTTAACCTGTTGTAGAAGCTTTCAAACTAAGCTTTTTTATAAAAGTGTTTTTTTTCCGAATAAAGTTATTACTTTCATGGAATATCGAATTATGAATTTCAATCTCATAAACGGGCTATGAAAGAGTAGTGGGGTATATGAAGATTTTACCCCTTTATCTTTGTGGATCTAAATATTCTATAGTTCGAGAAACTAATTTTCAAAAATATGAGAGTAAAAAAAAGTATGATAAACTTGTTTGTTTATCTCTTTATTTATTACTATACTACAACTTTTTACTTTTAATTTATTAGTACTACTTTTCTTGGACAATGATGTTTGTAGTATTTTTCAAAAAGGTTATAGGTACGGATTAGGAAAATGGTGCACCAAAATATTCCTTTCATTCTTCCTTTTCATCTTGACTTTAATTATTTTAACAACTCCCATATACACGTTATTGGTAAATTATAAAATACTCCTATGTTGCTAATTAGTTTTTGCCTATGTTGTTGCAAAATTAGGATTTTTTTTCTTACCTCGCTGGCCAATTTTAAATTTATCTTACTCTTCCTCCATCTCTTTCACATATTGGTGGATATAAATTCAAGGGAAAGAGATGCTACAATTAGTTGCTTCAACAAGATGGTTGTTGGTATTAAAAATATCATTAGTTCCTCGATTCTTTTCTCGTTAATTTTATTTTGAATCGTTGAAGTTAAGTTCTTTTCATAAGAGTAATTTGAAGAAAAATAACAGGGAGAGAGAAACAACTAAAAAAAATAGAGTATGTCTTTGGTTAAACAATAGGGACTAAAATTGAAATTAACGTATAAAGTCAGGGACCAAATCCATTTTGTTTCTAGTTAAAATTAATGTTTTATAAATTATTTATTTTGCGTTCATATCATCACATGTTATAATTTGTAAGCTTTTAATTTTTTAAATTGACTTTTTCTATATAAGAATATATGACATACGTACTTGTATATTCGTTGGGATTATATATTACAATCTATAAAATATCACTAAAATAAGTTGGCCACATCGAACATAACTTTTATTTATTAAAAGAAGCAATTTATATTGTAAGCAACAGCTAAGCAGAAAATAAACTAATATTTCCTATCAAATGAGTAGATGTTTTATAATCGTGGCATCTGAATAAATTTGCACGCATCTCAATTAATTTTACGAAATATTTATTATCTCCCACCTACAATAGACATGTTACCTATCTACCAAAGCTAAATAATACGAGAAAAAATTACCTTATATTAGAATTTAAATCTGATACCTCATGATATTCAACTTTGCTTCGTGACAACTAGATTATACCTTGAACAAAAGTGTTGGTAATTTAATAGTACCTTTTTGGACAAAACAAAATGATACCTCAGTGTGACGGTGTCCATTCCAAGAATAATACATAATTAAATCAATTATATATAAAAAGAAGAATAAAAAAAGGTTATTAAAAAATAAACACATGTTAAAAATAACGTACTTTGATTGATGGGCTCGTTGCTTCCACGAAATTCCAATAAATTACACTCATGATAATTTTAAAAATGAAAAAAAACATGTGTTGGATGACATAAATATTATTTTAAATAAATAGTGGACAATATGGTTCCCTATAAAATGAAAAAATAATATAACTTCATCATTCATTCACACTCATCAGCTCAACACTTCTTCAATTTTAGTAAAAGAAATTTTTTCCTTAAAATTCAAAATTCAAAAAATGTACCAACAAAAAACAACAACCATTTCAGATTCTGATCTTTCCGTCCTTGAAAACATCAAATTCCATCTTGTTAATGATTCCGATTTTTCTCAAATCCTTTCGATGTTCGATCCAATCAACATTAGTCATGCAGATATTATTAATAGCTCGAATTCGAGTTATGGTAGTTCTACATCAGCAGCAGAGATTAGTTGGGGAGATATGATAACTAATATTGATAGTCCATGGCAACGTGTCGATAAATTGGAGCATGAGGAGGAACCAAAAGAGGAGCCTACAGTTGCACGTGGTGTGCACGCACCTGGTGATTGGAACCGGTATAGAGGCGTCAGGCGGCGGCCGTGGGGTAAGTTCGCGGCGGAGATAAGAGACCCGGATAGGAAAGGTGCTAGGCTTTGGCTAGGGACTTACGAGACACCCGAAGATGCAGCATTGGCATATGACCACGCCGCTTATAAGATCCGTGGCTCTAAGGCTCGACTGAATTTCCCTCATTTAATCGGTTCGGACATATCCGAGCCGGTTAGAGTGGCTCCGCGTAGGCGTTGCCACTCGTCAGAGTCATCATTGGTAGAATATACCTCTTCAAAGAAGAGAAAATTATAAATTAGAGGCAAAAATTGTATTAGTCATAAGGTTGTCTTGCATTTGTTAAATATAGTGTGTACGTCTTCTTCACACTTTTTAACCTTGTGTATATCTCATCAATAATAATATATTCAGTAAAATTTTATAAGTGGAGCTTGAAAAGGGTATGGTATACACATACCTAATTACCATATCTCGTGGAGGTAGAGAAACTGTTTTTGAAAGATACTCGATTCAAGTGCAACAAATCCAAGTACAAAGACGAAGAAAATTATAATGTAGAAAACATAGCAATTAACAAAAAAAACAATGTAAAATCTACAAGAAAGGAACATGAATAACAAAATAGTGTGATAATCAAAACGAACAGTAAGCAATAACAAATGATGATAGATATTACATGCAAAAACTATAATAATACGGTTAGTACAATGACAATCATCAATAAGCTTAAACCCTCAAAAAGAAAAAAAACACTACACTACCTACTAACCTTCTACCCAGGGGCGGACTCACCCTTGGCTGAGGGGTGTCAAGCGACACTCCTTCGCCGGAAAATTACATTGTATATAAGATCAAATTTTGCTTTAAAATATGTATATATAACTATTGACACCTCTTGACACAAGTAAAATGTTTAGTTTAGTGATTAAGGGGTTGCAAAAGTTTCTTAAAGTTGTGTGTTCAAGTTGTAACCTCTCACACTTCTTCTCTGAAACCTAGCTCTGCCCATCTTCTCAAAAATAATGTAGCTCAACCAAACTACTTGATGCCAAATTTTATTTTAATGGCCTCCTCTCGAGGCCTTGCAACTTCATCATTATTGTTTCTTGATATTATCATATTAATTATTATCCACCTACAAAAGAAATAATCATACGCAAATCCTTGTTCCTTAAGCAAATAAGCTAGGATCTAAATGTGATGCATGCATACAAAAGTAAACATATAAAATGAAAAAAGAAATCACAAACCATATATGCTCATGGAACTTGTTTGATTTATAATCAATAAGGACTTTAATTTCTTAAATTTGTAAAATAAAATCATTAGGATATAATTAGTTAGACACATATTCGGGCTATCGCTCCGTATGAATATCTTTATCGAGTTCCTTAATAAGATATTCTCAGATACAATTCGATTCTTTTACGATTAAATTTTAATTTGTATAAATCCTATAATGACTTTCTTATAAAATATTAATTTTTATTTTGATATAAATTTCTAATCTTTGTTATATTGATCACATTTTTTTTATCCCTCTTAGCATTTGGTGGGTTGTTCTAATATGTAAATTTATAAGAATTAGGTGTCAAAAGGATGACTTTTTCAACAAAAATACATAATAGGTAAGAAACTTATGTAATTTTTATTTTCCTTTCTCAGAATAAGTAAAAAAAATATATATTAAGGAATCAAAATGCTTTTTTGAATAGGTAAAACCGTAAAAGAATCAAAGTAAAAGATTTTCTGAATTGTTAAAGAATCACGCGAAAATCTTTATTTTATGTACTAGACACAAGATTTATAGAATATAAAATTTTATTTCGATATTACAATTATCGCATATTTTGATTGAACAATTGAGCACATGATAAAGAGTTCTTATTAGACACATTTAACTAAAAAAATTAATTTTTTTTTTTGCAAGTATTCTCACATTACATTAACAAGTAATTTTTTTTAAATCTCCAGAATAGTCCATAATCGTTACAACGTCTACCAGGTTCAAATGTTCAATCAAACAAATTATAATTTCAATGTCAAAATAAAATTTAAACTAAATAAAACATTTAAGAATAGTCAATGTATTCCACCTTTATACGAAAAAGAAAGATAAAGAATTGAACATGAAACGTGGGTTTTTTGGTGCAGAAGTATTTAGTAAAGGTCCTAAAAGACATGACTCTTGAAGAAAGAGATTATTTGTTGAAAAATGTCTCTTCTCAATTGATCCACTAATATAGACATTTATAGTTTATCAAAAATAAATATTTTATTTTTTTGTTACAATTTTATAAAATAATAACAAATGAATTTAGAGTTTCAAAGCATCATTAAAAATGTTAGGTAACTAGTAAAATACTTTTTTCGGCTTCATATTAGTTAATCATCATCTAAAAACAATTGTCCTATATTAGTTGTCCATCTTACTGTCACGCCCCAAACTAGGCAGGCGCAACAAGCACTCGGTACCTTATTAACCGAGCTAGCCACTGAAACATACTGGAAAGGAAACATCGAGGGCCGACAAGGCCCTCACAATCAACTGTTGTCACAAGATAACTAGACCGGCAAGGTCACAAAAATATTAATGACATAGTCAAAGGGCCGACAAGGCCAACTTAACTAATAATGAACTAGCAAGCCGAAAAGGCTATAACTGAAATCATATATACAATAAGCCAACAAGGCTATAAAAAGAAGCTAAGAAGACCCAATAAAGTATGTTCACAAGTCTCTATGAATACTACAACTCGAATGGTTGGGAAAGGGCGCACGTCCATAACAATACAAAAACCTATGCACAAAAATCAAGTATGCAGAACCTACAGACAACCAAAAGCTCCAGGAAGAATGGAGCTTACCAATCCTCAACTGAGCCAACACCCCTATTGCAAAGGTCAATCAAGACCTCTATTTGAACTTGCAGTACGACAAGTAGCGTTCCCAGGCAATGAGATGTCAGTACAAATGAAAATGTACTTGTATGTAAGGCGGAAAGTGAAATCATAAATAGTTGCAATAAGAAAGGGTAATAGAGATACCACTTGAAACTGAAACTCAAATAGCCCCATGGCCGACATCTGACCTCATAGTAATCAAACATGCATGGTATGCTCATGTAATCGTATGTCGTGAATACATATTTATAGATGCAAATGCATGACATACCCAACAAATGCTAGCAATGGTGGTGGCTTTCAATAGCTAACCGGCATCATATTCGCTAACTTGTGGCCATCTGTGTCTCATACGTATAAATATAGGCAAAAGGCCTCATACCTCCCGATTATAGCTCGGGAGTAAAATGCATAGCATGTCATGTCATGAATTCGTAATGCATATTTTTTACCATAATCACGTTGCCAATCTTTGACTGTTGGTACTCTTGTTCTCCTAATCTTGTAATAACTTTCGTATAACATGTAAATATCTCGTAGAACCTTATATGACCATTTAGGCCTATAGAACTTATAGTAGGCTTGAAGCTCCTGACTCGACTTCAACTTAGTAAATTAATCATTTAGGAATTTAAAAGGAGACTGACATACTTGACTTAATTTAAGAATGACTCCATTTGGTAGTAGTAGTTTTTTGAATTAAGGTTGATCAATAAGTATATAACCAAAAGAATAGAGCACAACATTTAGTGTTAGTATCCTTTTTAAATAACATTTTTTGTAAAACCACCTAACAAAAAGGAATTATTGAACAACTCCCTTAAATACAACCTAATAAGTTTCGAAAATGTCAGCTTCACTCGTAGGAAAATAGCTTGCTAATAGACATAAGGAATAAGAAACTTGACGAAAAGTAATTTTCACTACCAAACATACTTCACAATGTGATAAATACGATAATGATACGATAAATTCAAGAAATAAGATCATCTGACATCCCAATGCCCTTCACAGAGGGTCTTTCTAGCAATAAAATAGTAAAAACAACTCATTTGATAATTTGTAATTTTTTTGGGTTTCGCGCGATATGAAGAATAGAGTTTTGCCTTTACATACCTTATTCCCAAAACATTCTTTCTTACGTCATTCCAACATTTTCCACCAAATAAAGTTGATTTCAGGAGTAAAATTTAACTAGTGTCATCACCCGTAGAAGGAATCGATGCCTCAATTAAGTATGCATACTTGTGTAATAAAGTCATATATATACTCAGCTATATTGCTCTACAAGCACGATTTGTGCAACAAGATCTCACAAGTCAAATTATGAAAGGAAATTGCTATCATTTATACCAATCTTCCCAAGCTTTTCCTAAATCTAGAGTATGGTATTTATGAAGTCCTGTGGAAAGAGTGAAGAATGAGAAACAAAAATATTTTCTTCTTACACAGCATACTTGCAACAATAAAATTAAATGCCCTCCAAAAATATGAACTCTTATCTATAATTGTGGGTCCATACATATAACTACACTTAAATTGATAAATTAACTCCATCCCCCTAATACTACCACCGCCATATGCACATATATTTCTATTATTTCTATCTATTTTATAGAAATGTGATGGAGAGGACGACGAATGGCAAAACAAATATTATACCAATCATACAAGGGCAAAATTGTAATTATAATTTGTTAGCCATCATTCTATGTTCATTCTAGAAGCTTTACTTCACTCTAGAAGTATCTTCATCTCTCCACTCTCTCACTCTCCGCCATAAAATCTCATTACAATGTGAGTATCACCGATCTCCTTACTCCTCCATGGCCAAATCCTCGAGGGGCTACCCTCCATTGTTACCATCGAAACCAATCGAATTCAAACACAAATCACTACTACTCAAAATCAAACACCCAACCCCAATTAATTTTGACTCCAACTGATGAATCAAACCCTTCAAACGAATCTCGAATCACCCATTTTTATGAAAATTCTTTGATATTTTTAACCAAGGTATGAATTGATGCTTCCTTTTTGGGGTTCTATGGAGCAAAATTCTTTTCACTTTCTTAGTTGGATATTATGATTCTATCTCTATTAATGTTTATTTTGGTCTTTATTAAGGGGATTGAAACTACATTAGAGAGTTAGTTTGATCAAGGTGGAAGAGTGTGTAAATTGACTGGAAACTACATCGGAGGAATTGCAACTGGGTAAGTATTAGTGTTTCTTCAATTTTGATGCTTTGTTTCAGATCTTTTTGAAGTGTAACATGGTTGCTTCTTTGATGAAAATGTTTGTCCTTTCATAAAGACAATAGATACTTATTTATTCAAATTTTCATTTAGCTGTCAGAAAATTGAATTAAACAAGAAGCAATTTGTAGCCAGGCTGAACCAACAACTTGAATAGGGATTCTTCTTCCTGTTCTTTTTTCACTTGAAACTTTTATAGTACTTCTTAATGTTAGTGTATGCGCTTTTAGGTCAAGAGGAATTCTGCTATTTCAAAGTCGAAACGTTGCTACGGAAACTTTGAATCTTGTAAGCTAAAGAATTTTGCATCTACATTGGCTTGAAAACATAATACGATTAGGAATAAAATAAGAGCTTTGTTTAGTGGGATATTTTGATTATATTTGAAAGTTAATTTTGTTGAAACCTTTCAAATTGGAAATGATTAACATGTCTCAAAAGTCAAGTCATCCAATTATAAAATATAAGTTTATCTCATAAACATTGATATGTTGTACTAGAGGCCTTGAACTTCTCTTTTGCAACTTGTCAATTAATGCAAACTTCTCCTAGATGAAACATATGTATCTTTAAATTTACAGCTCTCTAATTTCTATTTTTGCAGTCAGTTTTAGACTTTTTTAGTTGACAATTGTTGTTTACTTGGTTTTTGAAGATATATCTAAACGCCTCCGTGCTATGTGGTTTCTGAGATAACAAAAGGTTGACTATTAAGTTAGGTATTGTATCTCCAACACATTTGAAATGATAGATCAAGAAAGGCTTTAGATTTTGAAGTTCCGAAATGGAGTTGTGTGCCATTATTCATTGTGGAGAAACTAGAAACTATTGCTTTACGAAGGGGAAGAACTTGTAAACAAGCTGGCAAAGTTGGAAAGGGATGTCAAAGAATGAGAAGGCGCAAGAATTGACTCTGCGACATTTTAAAAAACTATAAGCTCTTGAACTCTTTTTGATATTTTTTTATCCTAAATAGGAGTAGATTTCTTAATATTTTGATAGGGTTCTTCATTTTTGCAACTGGTTGTTGAAATAAATCTCTTATATCTCAACCGCTTGCTGGTTATTTGATTTTTATGGCTTTCATTGTTAATATTGTCTTTGTGAATTATGTTGTTCCTCTCTTTTATAATTGAAGATATTGAGAGTGGTAATCAAACTTGTTATAAATTGTATCTCACAATCTTTTCTTTGATCTCATATGAATAGTTCTCCTTTGCACTTTATCGGGTGTGGTTCTCCTTGTAGAAAACTGATCTGACTTCATGCTTGCCATAAGAAATTGTAGGCAATAATAAGTTATAAGTATTGAACATTGTCTTGGGATAGAATGTTTGGTTACTCTACTATACAACTACATCAATGAGTTTGTCTTTGAACGCAAATTTGATGACCTTATTTAACAAGAAAGTGATGAGATTAAGAGCCTATTTGATTTAGCTAAGTGTTTGTTGATAATAATAGCAGTTTGTAGTTATATTTATATATAAAAAAAATATCGTATAGCACAACTTTATCCTTGGTCATTCCACTCTTCATATTTCTATATAGTAGAAAAGTCCTCTGTTAAACTTTACTAGCCTGTGCAAATTCTATACTCTAATGCTTTTACATATAAACTAAATTTCTGAAATAGTTTATATCCATATTTTTGGAAAATAGTAACCTGACATGATACCTTAGTCACTGGGATCATCAGAGAGTTTCATTTTATTGTTGAGTTAGACATATCATGTAAGTTACACTTCGACAAAGATACTATAATCTTATGTAGCCATATTCTTTTTATTTGATAAGTTGAAAGTGAATCTTTTCGCTGGATCTAGATATGCGAGCTATATTTGTACTATATAGAGCGATGAGATTAGTTACATGTTTGACATGTTTGTTAAAAGTTAATAAATTCATAAAGATGACATTTTAGACTTATACTACGTGTCTTTTCAGATGCACAGAGTAAGAATGTGGATATGAGATCTTTTGGAGTATGATGCGTCTGTTCGGCATTTTATAGGAACAAAAGGACTTTCACCAACTCTTGATGTTTAATGGATAATCTAGAAAATTGTTGGCAGGTAAGAACTGTAGCTTTAGTAAATAAATATTTTTTGTCCATGTCTAATTATGTTTCTAATATTTGAATCTTGTTTTGTGTTGGTGTTTTCACTGTTTATTTTTATGAACTGATTTTATTTCCAAGTTTTTATTCCTTTCCATGAAATATTAAAGCTGGAGTAAGTAGTTCGCGTTGAATGAAAGAAAATTTTCAGCTTATCAAGACAACTGCAGCCACTTAAGGATACCAACTTCTATTCTTTTGGAAAATACAGAGAACATCTGCTCAAATTTACTGGTAATGATTTGAGGCATTAATAGATTTTAGAAAATGAATTTTGTCATATTTGATGCGCTATCAACTTCTGTTCTAATGAGAAATACAGGGAGCATTTGCTCGAAGTTATCATTTGGAAAAATTTGATGTTGGTTCTAATATACTAAGTTTGATCCCACAAGTTAGGAATGTGGAGGGTGGGGCGTATGCAGATCTTACCTCTATCTTTGTAGGGTAGAGATGTTGTTTCCGGTAGACCCTCGGCTCAAGAAAAGCATTTTTAAAAACAGGTTTGATAAATACAAGAGTAAAAAGGCTATGCTGAAAATCACTGTATTCGTTCTTCATGTGTACTATGTTCTCTTCTTTGAACTACAATATCAAAGTAGTTGTTCTCTGTGATGTCAGGATTATTAATTAATCTTAAAAATCCATTAAATGACTAGAAGCCAAAAAATTTCAATTGATTAAAATGAAACTAAAAAAGTTGTTTAGGTAGGACAAACAAAAATATGGATGAAGTACATATTGTTTCTAAATTTTTTGGTTAGCCTAATTTAGAGAGTAGCATTGAGAATCACTCTTTTCTGGCAGCTGAAAGCTGGTTACAACTGTATGATTTTTTCTTTTGCAATTTGTGACAATTTACTTTGGTAAATGCCATACCATTGTTAAATGAAAGTGTTGATATGTTGCTATTTGAAGCTGAATATGATGAGGCATATAATCTTTTGAATTTTAGTCTTTTGTTTGCTCAGACATCTGTAATTGGTTTCTTTATCTTCATGATATACTTACATCAAATTGGTAACTCAGTAATTTAATTTCAAGGGCTTGCTGAACACTTGCAGAAATGTTCACATGTTATGTCTAGATTAAGTTCAAAATACCGTGGAGTCAAACTGTACAAATGTGCATGATGGGAGGTCCGAAAAGGGCAGTATCCTATATTATCTTTTGTTTTTATTTTTATTGCAGCTTTGAAACTTTCTTCGAATGGTATTGCTAATGAAATGTGGCTTTCATTCCATGGAATAGTAACACAATAAGAATTTCCCATTCAATGTCATTTGGCAATGATGATGAATCGTGGAGGTAACTTCACGGTTGAACAGTTTGTCAGGCTTCGTTGTGAAGACATATTGCGAGTTCATTACTTTATCCTCTCCTCGGGGTCCAGTTTCAAAATGTACAGAGGTTGTTGATGTACTTAAGCCAAAACTATGATGAATTTATTTATCATGCAAGCTTAAAAAAGCAAGAAACCTAAGTTCATTTGTGAAAATATTCACTGTGTATCATTTGAGTTGAATAACTTGTATTATATGAAGACAAATAACTATCGGAAGAACCAATGAAGTTACTACTATGATACAATGTTATGTTAAGAAATTTCAGCAGAAGCTTGTGATATTTTTTGCTTCTGACTGTAAATTCTTATTTCCTATTTCTTGTTGCTTCAGTAAGTAGTAAACTATATACCAGTAGGATAAATTCTCTGATAAACAGAAGCTTATCTATTTCGCATATTTTTTTTTTAGTTTTATTAAAAAATGAAGCTTATAAATTGTTTGGAAAGCTGTAAAATGGAGATAGAGATAATAACAGAAAATTAGAAAAACTAAAGCCAAAGTGATTATTGGAAACATTGTAAAATATAAATGTTGGGCCTGTGCTCAGCACATGCCATACCCTATCTAGTTATTATTTTTATATTTATTTTTTATTTTTATATATAGAAGAGTGAAGAGCAATGGCGACCAAGGATAGTTTTGTAATATTAGGTTCATATAAGGGCAAAATAGTAATTGTATTGTTAGTCTAGAAGAATCTGGTTCTCTCTATCTCTAACCAAATAATTTGAGGAGAAATGGTTACAACTTCTGCCAAAAGTTAATGAGAAGGTAACTATTACTTTGAACAATTCCGTAATTTCTTAATATAATGATGCTTGTACTCCATATTTTTACCTGTAAATATTGTATGTTCATCTTTTATTCCAGGAAAAAAAGACGAGAATCCCAACTGAATATGCCAAACTAGCGAGGGATCTGTGTAACGAGGTAAAAGCCAACCTACTCTTGAAGCTTACCTTTTCTCAAAGTGATGGCTCAGTAATTCCCTCAAAAAAGCTTGATCTGGCCTATGGTGAGTCTGAAATTATGTAATTATTCGCAGCTTTATGAAGTTGATACACACGTGGAGGAACTCAGAGAGATGGTGGTCACAAGATGCAGGTTTCTTAACTTAAGATATCCTGGATAACAATTGATATATTTCACTATTTCTGTATCCATCCTATAATTAATTTCTTTTATAGTCAAAATTTATAAAATAACTGTAGTTGAAATTCTTTTGTTTTTCTGACAAAATTTAGTTCAACATTTGGAGTTGGGGATTGTAATGTGTTTTTTAGTTGACCGGTTGTTAGTATAGTGGTATTAATTCTAGAAATCGATCAGTGTTGCATCCTAGAGAAAAATTGTATCAGTACGTATCTCTACCAGTAGATATTTGCTGGTAAACCTGAAATAGTGTGCAAATTTATGAATTGAAAAATGGTTTTTAGCAGCCAAAATAGGACTATGTTTATTAGAAAAAAAAGAGTGGATTTGTCCTCTGTCAATTCAGGTAAGAGGTGGGGGAAAAGGGGTAGGAGCGGTTTTTAAATAAGAGTCACAATATGGTCCTTTTTCAAAATACCTATATATGAGATAGAAACGACTTATATAATAAAATTTAGCAATATGATTCCTTTTCAAATACTCATACTAAAGCGTTGCAATTATTTTCAGAAATTTTACTGTAATGTTTATGCGGCTATTTTATTTTTATCCAAATTTGTGACAGATAGGTGTAAGATAATTTTTCATGATAAACCCGATTATGATTATCTCTATTGTTCTGGCAGGTTTCTTGTGTGTAAGACCCCTAATGTTCTTTTGACACACCTTTGGTACTCTGATTAGGGTATACAGAAGCAGTTTGAAATCCTTTTAGTTAGTTAGCTATATGATATTAAAGAAAAATTGAAGATTAGGTTGTTTAAAAAAACAACTGAAGATTTCATCTTTGTACAATAACTCGGAGGCAATGAAGTACAAATTCGATGAACTCAGTGGCAGTATCAGGAAACACCAAGCATGTAAGTTACCAATTTCATTTTCTTCCATCCTATGCCTCTCTTTTTTTTTAATATGAAAAATACTTGCATATCTTCAAGGTCGGAAAATGTGACACACATCTCATATGGAGTCGAATTCTTTTGATACTGCAATAGATTTAGTTGTGCTAACACTCAAATTGAAAAGGTTACCACTGCTTGACCATCATAATAAGGTGAATAATTGTATTTTCTCAGGCTGAAATTTTATCTACTCTTGTGAATATGATTGTTATATTTTCTGTCTTAATTTGCAGTTTTTGAAGTAAAAAAGGCAACTAAAAATATTAGAAGAAAACTAAACTCTCTGTATTTCAGAGCTTTAAGATTTATAAAAGAACTTTGGATATTTTGAAAATCAGTGATTTTGGAGTTGTAATTGAGAGAAGGAAAGGAAGCAGGGGAGGTAAGGCAGAAAAAGGGAAAATGGATCGAGACCTTAACTTTGAAAACTTAAAGGGAGAGGAAGGTAAGCACAACCTAACTAATGGCAAGGGTCGAATATAGAGAGTGATGAGAAATTTGGTAGTTTCTTCCAATCAAGTTTCAGATATGCAGAAACCAAAGGCAACTCTCAGGCCATTTGAGTGCACACAAATAGTTTGTTATTATCTCCTGCTCGCTTTAGAGAAAATAACCAAAATAGACCTTAATATATGAGTAATGTTTTATTTTGGTCCTTAATATATTTCACTTGATTGAAATAGTCCTTAATGTATAACAAATGTGTTCATTTTGGTCTTTAATGTGTTTTACTTGATTGAAATTGTCCTTAATGTATAACAAAATATTTTCATTTTGATCCTTCACCCTAAAATCAAACAGATTTGTCAAAAAAATGTGTTAAATTCAACTATGGACCATACGTTGCTAGTAAAATTCACCATTGTTGTGTGGGTTACCTCTCCTATGTGGTTTGCGAGCTATTGTATAGGAGCGGGGTTTTATCCTGTGCGCACCCAAAGGGTAGCGGTTGCGGGTTTCCCTTGTCATAAAAAAAATTACCATTTTATCTTCTTTGTTAGCTCTAAAGAAAGAACTCCAAAAAAACTAACACTATTTCTCTCTTTCCTAAAATATTGTTCCACCGACCTAATATTCATTTTTTTTTAAGCAAGAGAAAATAATATTTTTTTATTAAGATAAAATAGAGACAATGGTATTAGATTTCACGGAGTTTTTCTTTGGAGCTAACAAAGAAGACAATAACAATGGCTTTGTTAGTCACGTAGGGCCCATAGTTAAATTTAATATATATATTTTTTATAAAATCTGTAAAGTTTTTAGAATAAAGGACACAAATGAACACATTTTGTTACACATTAAGGATCATTTCAATCAAGTAAAATATATTAAGAAAAAAAAATGAACACCTTTATTATACATTAAGGATCATTTTAATAAAGTGAAATACATTAAGAATAAGCATTACTTATACATTAAGGACAATTTCTCGCTCACTTTACTACTCCTTGAAACATTTATGCTAATGATCCTTAAATTATAGCAGCCGCAGTCTCTTTCTCTCGAGGCTATTTCACAAAATTTACACGTGACTTTTTATCTACTAGCAAAAGGATTTCGGTGAACTGCTTGTATTTTATATTTGTACATGGAATGAAAACTTTTCTTACTTATTTCATTGGAGTAATGATAATGTCACTATAAGAAAACTGTGAATTACCTGGGGATTTCATATGAAAATTTGTAGGTAACTTAGTTTCCTGCGGTTTTTCCTACCAAAAATTTTCCGAAGGAAATACCTTCGTAGGTAATTGTTACCTGCGAATATGAAAATCCCCAGGTAAATTACTTGGGGATTTGAATTTTGCAAGAAAATTACCTGCGAATTTTCTTGCAAAAAATACTAAAAATATCCTAGAATTTTTATGTAAAAATTCTAGATAAGAGGAATTTTCTTAATATTTTTTTTTTCAAGTAAAGCCGCATGAAAATATTCTAATAAATTTCTAGGAAAATAATTTGTGAATAATTATTTTAATTTTTTTTAGTTATGTAGTCTTACGTAGTTCTTGTTATTTTATTTAACACAATACCTTCGTAGGTAA
>JAJOOR010085937.1:0-43041 GCA_036250505.1 Solanum acaule | reverse complement strand
ATGGAATTTTTGAGAGCCTTAAGGAAGATCACATTTGCATTTAGGCATCTATATTTTGTATAAACCTTGGGACTTGTACATGATCTTGGTGTTGTATAATTACATGAAATTTCGATGACTAATGTGATCATGTCACCTTGGGTTGTAAATTAAGTATGGCTATATGTGTTGTTCTTTTGGGGTGTGTAAGCTCAAGTATTGCAATATACTAAATTTACTATTTGTTTTGAATATTTTTGTGAAGCATGACGGGCTGATTTCGGTACTCCAAAATGGGTAATATTCGTGTTATTTCATCCTTAAGTGTGAAGATAATATATGCATGAAAAGCTCATCGATTATTGGCATAAATTATTTTGGGAGGGTTTTTCCATCATAAGTTGAAACTCCGTACCATATCAATTTTGACATCACATAAATGTTTAAATGGACAAGATGCACACCCTTATCTATTATTTTTTCCTTTATGAACCTAATCCCTCTATTAAACTACAATCAATATGGCCATACTAAATCTCTTTTAAATATCGCAAGTATTTAAGTAGTTTTCTTGCTTAGGTGGTAGTATACTTTCGAAAGGGTCGTTACAGTGAGAGTGGTCATGCTCAGCCCTATCATACTTTTAAGTAGGGTTATTTTGGTGTTTTGCCGTATTCGCTGGACACTTAAACTATGTCATTTTAAGCCTAAACTACGTGATTTTGGTTAGTTTTAACCTAGTAACATAACTAGAACTTACCTAAGTCAAATCTTTCATCAAAACTTAGAAATTTAGAGTGTAGAGAGAAGAAAGAGGGGACCAAACCTTAGTTCAAGAACTCACCAAGGTTCCATCAATTCCAACCCCGAAATGAATAGATTTCTCTATGGAATTCATCACCAGGTATGTGGGATTTCACTAGTGGGTTCCTTTCACTTGTTGGGTCCTTAGTTTTACAGTTAGATTCTTGTTTCCATTATTCATATCTAGACTTAGGGTTTCTTGAATGTTAGAATTGTAGGGTTTTCAACTGTTAGAATTATCCAAATCATATTATATCGTTATAGTATTGTTTTGCCTAGATTCATGCATAGATTCATAACGCTAGCTATGTAGTTATTTTAGTTCATGAATTACACATGCTAGGTCAGTAAATTCAGATATATATAAACATGCCTCAGAAATCAAATGTATTATTATCAGTATATTAGTGTGTATTTTCAGTTTGCATGTCAGATTTGAGCTATCATGTACTACAGTTTTACAGTCATAAAATGTTAACTACTTAATCATATGGGAAGCTTAATACCGAGGGGACTAGGGTCAATAACCCTAAAGTCCCAGAACTACGTGTCCCGTAGGTTGTAAGTCCCCTCTGTGGGCATCATTTTAGTGATTACGACAGCATGCCACTCTACCTGTGGCAGGACATATTGGGTCATCTTGATGGGGCATATACATCGGACTCCACATTTAGCTCATGTGATTTTATGTTGGTTATTAGTAGCTCCCTAATTGTTCAGTTAGATTCTATTGCATTGGACATGCTATTAGTATATATCAGTATTTAGTCTCAGCATGTTATAAACTTGGTCATTGGATTCAATTTAGCCATGTTCAGTACTTTTAGTATCCTTATTATGTTCAAAACATGTTATTGCTTTATATGATTTGATTCAGCTATGTTATTGTTCAATATTACTCTATCATACATGCTCAGTACCTTTCAAGTACTGATGCATACTCAGCGCTATATCTTCTCGTGATGTAAGTTCAGGTTCACAACAGTTAGATTACGAATAGATCGGTTCCCAATATTAAGTGCAGCAGCATCAGTGGTGAGTCCTCATTCTTTGAGGACTAGTGACATGACTATCTCTATCACTTTTAGCTTTAGTTGAAGTTTTGCTAAATCTAGTTGGGGCATGTCCCTACATTTCTAGTCAGGAGAGGCTTTATTTTAGACATAGTTAGTTTCAGTTTTAGTCTTAGAGTTTGATTTCTCATTTGTACTCAAACTCACATTTTTTCATATATTTAGATTAGTATATGGGTATTCCCCATCATTTCAGTTTATTATGATTTAGCTTCCGTACAGTTTTATTGTTCAGTTTATCTTTAGTATGCTTATGATTATGCCAGCAGGGTTAGCTTGGGGTTACTCGTGATCCTAGGTCCCGTGTTGCATTTATGGGTAACCTAGGGTTGTGACAACATGACTAATCAAGGAGCTTTCGTTAGTGGAATTGAGGGAGACAATGTTAATCAAGGAGTTCCTCCTCAAACTCCTTAAGTTCCCGGTGATCCTTTGATCGATCAACTGACTAATGCAGAGTTTCGATTTGGTTTTCAAATGTTGACTCAAGACGGAATAGAAACCCTAAAATTTTATGGGTCAAAGATAGGGGAAGATCCTGAAGAGTTCATAGATGAGGTCTCTAAGGTGTTGGACTTTGTGAGAGTGACTTTGGTAGAGAAGGCAGAATTGGCCCCTTATCAATTGAAAGATGTTGCTCAGATTTGGTTCAATCAATGGAAAGAAGCGAGACTGGTAGAAAAGGTCCCCATGGAGTGGGAAAGGTTCAAGAATGGTTTTCATCATAGGTTTTGTCCTTTGGATATGGGAGAGGCTAAGTTACCTGAGTTTATTAACCTTCGGCAAGGTAATTTGGGTGTTAAGGATTATGATTGGAGGTTCACTCGGTTTATGAGATATGCTCCATCTATAGTGGCAAACCCTAGGTTGAGAATGAGTAAGTTTGTGTCGGGTGGGTTTGATTTGGTAGTGAAAGAATGTGATACAACTATGCTTGATCATGATATTAATATTTCTCGCATTATGATTTATGCCTAACGGATTGAAAATGATAAAGTTAAAGAGAGGCCTAGAGAGACAATGTGGTATAGGATTGAAGATGATAATTCGTCTCAAGAAAGGTCCGAGGGATACCGTCGTCCGAGACCTCAACAAAGGTTTTCCGGACAAGGTTCTTATAAGACTCCACCAAGGTTTATCAAAGAAAGGGTGTCTAACCCTCAGTTTCATGAAAGGAGCAATAAGTGTCGGTTGCCGGATTGTGCTAAGTGTGGAAGAAAGAATAGGGGTAAGTGCCTAGGCGGCACGAATGGTTGTTATGTTTGTTGATGAGTCCGAGTTTGGGACTCATTTAGGGATATATTTGAATAGATTTAGTGTCCTCAAATGCTTATTTTCTGGCAATAACTTGTAACACCCCAGAAATTCTATGACTTAAGCTAGAGCCTCACCTTATGAATAATGACTTAATAATAGTTAAAATGATGTTTATAAACCTCAACTAATCTAATTGACATGATTTGGAAGAGTAAAAGTCTAAACGTCAAGAAACGACCACGACGTCCGAAAACTAGAGAAGAATGTTTTCTAGTGTGTCCTTAGGTTATGGGCTGGTTTGAGAGTGTCGTATGATGGTATAATCTAGTGAAAAGGTTTAAAACAGCTAAATATATGTTCCTAGGGTCTAAACATTTGAATACGATTCCCCGGGGCCACCCTAATGGGCCCCGAGGAGGACCCCAACTTTAAACAAACAAGCTGCCAAGGCAGCTTGCAAATTGCACTTAAAGGGAATAGAGGCGCGTCGCGCGCTTGCTCCCCCAAGGAGCAAAATGTCAATTTTCGACGCGGTCGTGTCGCGGACTCTACTGTCTCGAAATTTAATTCCAAATATCTTCAGGGAATAGCTCCGCGTTGCGGACTTGTTCCGCGACGAAAATGAAGAAATTCAGAAATCTATTTTTACTTCACTAAAGAGTCCATTTAAGTGAGGGGTATATAGGGTACTTTAGGGGACGTGTATATAATGATTTTTTAGTCAATTCACCTCACTTTTATCACTCAAACACAAAACCCCAAAGATCTAAACCTAAATTTCCTCCTTCTCTCTACTCTAAACGTCAAGAAACGACCACGACGTCCGAAAACTAGAGAAGAATGTTTTCTAGTGTGTCCTTAGGTTATGGGCAGGTTTGAGAGTGTCGTATGATGGTATAATCTAGTGAAAAGGTTTAAAACAGCTAAATATATGTTCCTAGGGTCTAAACATTTGAATACGATTCCCCGGGGCCACCCTAATGGGTCCCGAGGAGGACCCCAACTTTAAACAAACAAGCTGCCAAGGCAGCTTGCAAATTGCACTTAAAGGGAATAGAGGCGCGTCGCGCGCTTGCTCCCCCAAGGAGCAAAATGTCAATTTTCGACGCGGTCGTGTTGCGGACTCTACTGTCTCGAAATTTAATTCCAAATATCTTCAGGGAATAGCTCCGCGTTGCGGACTTGTTCCGCGACGAAAATGAAGAAATTCAGAAATCTATTTTTACTTCACTAAAGAGTCCATTTAAGTGAGGGGTATTTAGGGTACTTTAGGGGACGTGTATATAATGATTTTTTAGTCAATTCACCTCACTTTTATCACTCAAACACAAAATCCCAAAGATCTAAACCTAAAGTTCCTCCTTCTCTCTACTCTTTCTCTCTTCTCAAAACCTCCATTGAAGAAGATTGGAACTTCAAGAAGAAGACCAACTCTCCAAGATATCAACTCGGATTTTCGTGGTTAATTCATCTATAAGGTATGGTTGCTTATCACTCTTGGGATTCCTTTCCCCAAGAGGCCCCTCCAAGATGAATTTCAAAATCTCCAATTTCTAGGTTTCAATCTAAAAACGTGGGTCTTCTTTCTAAAGTGAAGTTAATGTTATAAACTGACTTTGATTAATGTTATATGAACAAATATGGATGAATTGATGTTGTATTGGTGGTTTCTTGAAGAATTTCCCATGAGACCCATGTTTCTCCTTCTTTTCCTAATTCAAACCCTAGTTTGTATTGGATATTGATTGAAGGCTATGAATTGAATATGTAATTCATGTTTGTATGATGATTCTACCCTAGGTTATGTATAATTTCTATGAAATTAGGGTTGAGTCTTTGAATGAAGCCTTGAAGGCTATGAAGGGAATATGTCAATTGCTTATATTGATGTGGATTATGATATTACTTCATGAATTACCTTGTATTATGTTTTGGTTATGAATTTCTTGGTAATTGAAGTATGGAAGTCTCACAAAGGGCAAGAAGGTATGAAGGTTGGTTCTTCTTTGAACTCAAGTATGAAAGGTTAATTACTTAGATTGTAATGATGATATACCTAATGTGTTGTTGTGGTGTTGATGACATAGTTTCCTCATCCTTAACCCTCTACACTTGAATTAGCTATGAAGTATGTATGTATATTATGGTATGATTGCTATAAGATTGAAAGGTAGTTCTCATGATTGTAGTGTAATGTAAAGTGAAAAGTTTACTCACTTGCTAAGAGTCTCTAAAGTGAAAGGATTGTTACCCACTTATGAACACATATGAGCTATTATGGTAAAATGTCTACATAAGGGTCTATTAAAGGCTAATGTGAACTTATGTGATGACTAAAGATGATAGAAAAAGGGAATTAGATGCTTAGCATCGAAAGGGCATGTAAATGAGATAGGGGTCTCACGTTTAGTAAGTCCGGCTCCCCACATGGGTTTCCTCACATTTAGTAAGTCCGAATTACCTACGGTATGTGTTGTCTCATGAGATGGAAACCCCCACGTTTAGTAAGTTAGGGTTTCTAGAAGCTATCTTATTAACCCTTAACTATGTTCCCACACAGGAATCTAGCTTAGTGGATCCACCTAGATAGCTATGTACGAATGGTTACAGCTTAGGCTAGTGTTAACCCTTTCTTTTCGGCGTGGGAGTAGAACACTGGATTCCCTGTAGCTCTCGTGGTCTATGTCGGTTATTGCAATATTCCCTAATGTAAAAGTAAATGAAGGTATGAAAGGTGTGAACTCTTACTAGGGCTTTCTTAAGGGTTTCTACATAGTGTAAGGGAGGGTATGGTACTTCTTTTGCACATTGCACTTTTGGGATCCTAAGAGATGGTTGTAATAGTGTTCTCTTATGATTATGGTTATTATGACTTATGTATGTTGAAGCTATTTTATGTCTGATCATTATGAATGTGGTAAGTTATGATGAAATATGATCTTATGAATGTATGCATGAAGAGGTTGCTTAATGTGATACTTGGCTATGAATAGGGTTATGGGGTTCTATTCTTTACATTGCACTAGTATTGCTTGGGCTGTCTAAATGTTGGGATGATATTATGTTGGTTTGGACTATGATACTTAATTTGTGTGCATATTGGATTTACTTGGCAAAAAACATGTTTTGAATAAAATGTCCTTGTATGCATGTTTCAATGGTTTTTATGCGTGGTAGTCATACTTAGTACGTGTGTTATACTAACCCATATCTTCTCCCTTTTCCCAAACTTTTAGGTTCGGGCCGTTGAGGATTCAAGCATACTTCTCAAGACACTTGGAGTTGCTTCCCCAAGTTGGTGAGTCCTCAAGTCCGAGGAGAAGACCTATGATCTAGCTTCTATGTTTAGTTCTTTGCTTATGTTGAAAGACATTGTCGTACTTCCTATTTGCAAGACTTCTTATTGAAGTAAGGGCTAAGTTCCATTTTCGATACTTCTATCTCTAGATGGTGCATTGTGACGAAGTTAGATTCTATTTTTCATATATGAAGTGAAGTTGAACTTCCAAAGTAAAAGTTTTAAATTTTCTGTGATTTTATTCTATGATACAAGTTATGATGAATACTAAGGGCTTGTATAAGACCTCTTCGAGGTCGATTACTATGGTAACGACTAGGGGGTGCTCTCGGGTCGTTACATAACTAATGTAAAATCCTTGATTTCCAGGTAGTTGGATTAAGGACAAAGCAAGGACACTAATTTCCAAAAAGGAATGAAGTGAGCTGAAAGAAGGAATAAAAGAGAACCTGGTTATCGCCAAGTCCATTTGTTGAGTCGCCGAGTGGCCATGTAACTGCCTAAAGTTCCCATGTGCCAATCCCGAAGGAGAAAATCAAGTTGGCGAGAAACAGGATCAGTCGGCGGATCACCGAGTGATTCTGCGATGCAGAGTTAGATCGCCCAAATTTACAGACCTGGAGAATGTTGTAGGCCAAAGCAAAAAGGCGGTGGAATTGACCAAAGGGAAGATCTCTGAGTCAATCGGTGAGCCCAACTTACTGCACCGAATAGTCCTTTGCAACATATTTTTGGAAACTATAAATACGTTTTTGAACATTTTAGTTTAGGATCTTTAATCATTTTTAGAACAATAAAACTTTGAATATTTCGAATTCTGAGTATTGAGACAAATTTTCCTTAGGTTTGAAGAATTGAAGTTTTCCATTTTTGACGAATTGGAAGTGAGTCTTTGAGATTTTTCAATTTGGACCTTTGTAAAAACGAAATTAATCTTACCCAGTTGATGGAAACACAATTTGGTAATGATTTTTATATTTTTATGATGTCTAGCTAAAACCCCAATTCTTGGGGTGTGATTATGTGATTATGGGCTGATTTAGTTTAAGGGTATTGCTTATTGTTAGTTTAACTGCTGTTTAGAAGTGATTTTAATCATTATTTGTGGTTTAATTTAAAGAATTGTCGTTGCAAATGCAGTTCTACCTTCCTGTTTTTGGCTTGCTCGAGAGAGAGGTTTTAAAACCAAGATTCTTGATTAATGGCCTGTGGGTATTGGGTTGTCATGGATTCAGCTCGAGAGAGTCAATCCTGAACCCTCTTCCACACATTTAGCTCGATAAAGTGAATGGACTAAGGTGGAGGTTGTTCTTATTTTGCATGCTTGTCGATGTTCGAGAGAAATTGACTTGATTCGGGGTAAATTATTTGAGAGAAAGTTTACATCCTCTATAGTCTAGCTTATTCACTCATTTATAGCTATTTTCTAATAGTTGCAATTACCCATTTGTCTACATTAGCCTATAATCGAATCACATCCCAAGAACCCATCTCTTTATTGTTATTTTTGTGTTATTTGCTACTGCTGTAGTTGACAATTTCAAACCAAAACCCCCCAGTTATTTGACATATGTGTCACCCCCTAATTTGAATTATGTTGTTATTCGTAAATTTCTATTCCTATGGCTGATTTCAACATATTCGTACTTTACCCTTGATTCTTAAACAAGTACGACTCCTTGTAAGATTCGACCCCAACTCATTTAGTTGGGTTATTATAGTGATTAACAACCGTTGATGCTTAGAATTGGATGAAGTGTCTTTGATAGTTTTATTCAATCAAAATGGTGCCACTGTCGGGGAGTAGTGTTGGTTAAGATTCTTTAGTTAAGTTGAATTTTGTTCTTGTTAGTTATAGTTGAATCTACTTACTTTCAATTTTGGGTTGTGTGTTGCTATTTTGAACAGAAGAAATGACTGTGAACGGAAGCAATAGTAGCCAAGTGGGCCACCAAGATGACATCGGCAAGCTCAAGGATGTCAATGAGACTAATGTCAATGACCCTCGTCTAATGGGTGGAATTGGTGCCATTCACTTGCCTCTGGCTGAAGGGAACGTTGTGTTCCATATTACAAGTACTATGTTGCAGCTCTTGCAATTGAAAGGGTTGTTCGGTGGGCTGGCTCATGAGGATCCCCATGAGCACATAAGAAACTTTGTTGATGTTTCCGGGCCATTCTCCTTCAAGGACATATCCCAAGAGTCTGTCCGGTTGAGGTTGTTCCCATTCTGTTTAATGGGAGATGCATGTAAATGGTTGACTAAATTGCCAAGAGAATCAATCACTTCGTGGGAAGAGCTTGTCACCGCATTTCAAGTGCGATTTTTCCCTCCTTCGAAGATGATGACACTTCGGAACAACATCCAAAGCTTCAAGCATTTGGAGGGCAAGCCAATTCATTAGACTTGGCTACGATTCAGAAGTTGGTGCTGCAATGCCAAACTCATGGTTTGCCCGACAACGTTTCGTTGCAGTGTTTTTACCGAAGCATTGATTCGGTGAACAAGGGTGTAGCTGACCAACTTTCTCTGGGAGGTTTGATGCAACAACCTTACATTATAGTAGCCTAACTTTTGGATGGTATGACCACAATTAATCTGGCTTGGTACACCCGCGAAGATCAGGTTTCCCCTTTCACGTTTAAATTGACCAGGGAGCAGCTTGAGAAAGACCAAGAGAGGGACCAGAACATGGCAAAGATCATGATACAACTTGACATTTTGTCCAAAACTGTAATGGGAGATAGTACTCAAAGTGTCAATGATGTGGGTGTCGGGTGTGTTAATCTTGACGAGGCCAAGTTTGAGGTTTTGTACAACGAAAAGGTGAACTTCCTAGCCAACGAAGGAGGTGGTTATCGTTCAAACTACCCGAGGCAGGGTGGTAACCAAGGTTGGAATAGGGATGAAGGTTGGAAGGATCGTGATAGAGAGTGAAGGGATCGTAACCCCACTGGAAAAGAGAGAGATGGGGAGAAGGTTAGATAAGTTCCTCCCCACGAGCGCCAAAAGCCAAAGGATTCCGAGGGTGGTCGGTCTGAGGATATGTTGTCGCGTATTCTCAATAAGGTTGAGGAGTCGGATAAGATTTTAAAAGAGATGAAGGAAGATGTGTCGACCCTTAGCCAGATGGTTACCTCTCATTCTGTGTCGATCAAATAGTTGGAGACCCAGATGGGTCATATTTCATCGCATTTAAACCCGAGACAACAAGGGGGGTTGCCTAGTGATACTATGGCCAACCCCAAGAATGAAGTTTGAGTGAGGACTTATGTCGTGCCACGGCGTTAACTAAGGTACTGCTTGGGAGGAAACCCAACTTTTATTTGTTTTCTTTTTAATCTAGAAATAATGGTGTGTTTATTGTGCAGGTTAAAGTGTGGAATGTGTTTGAAAAGTGCAGATTGGCGAGTAAAAAGTCCAGTTGACGACTTGCCAAAGAGGTCGGCGATCGCGACTTAATCCGTTGTTTGGACCCCCACATTAACTAGAAGTCTTGTAAAACTCGGCGAGGTAAGTGCCCACTTGGCGTGTCACTGAGTGGGTCAACGAGAAAGACTAATGTCATCGAATAGGCGAGAACTGGACGGTTTTAAAGGCCAAAAGTTCAAAATTTCAAAATCTTTCACATTCCCTCACTTTTCAACTTTCCAAACTCATATCCGCACTATATTTTCCCATATTTTTGCATTATTACTACTTTTTAGTTATCGATTGTTTGTTCGAAGTTGGATTCTTTGCCGCCTAGCTTTTCAGTTTTTGTATTCAGCATAAAAGGTTGGTTTTCTGAACCCCGAACTTATATTTAGCTATTTTTACTCATTTGCAATTGTTCTTAACTCAGTGATGCATGTTGGGCCTCTCTGATCGTAATTGTATGCTTGCATGCCTATTTTAACTTGAATATCTTACCTAAATTGCCTAATCATTGATTTCCCAAAATTTACATGCCTTAAAATTGATCAAATTTGTTGGGTTGTGCTAATTTGTTGTTGAGTCTAGTCGAGTGAAGTCTAAGTAACTCTCATTTGTGCCAAATGACGTGCTTTACCCAATTATGGAGCGGTTGACGTCATTCTTAAGGGCTTAAGTCATCAAATGGCCAAATTAGGCCAAACCGAGAGAAATCTGAGTATCCCAGGAGCATGGGTGAAATGGTTCTAAGCCAAATTGAAATAGCGTATGCTTGGATTTTGTTTTTGGGGGCTGTGGGGTAGAATTTGGATGATGGGGTTGAAAGTAGGCACATTGGGCAGTTTGGCGTGCTGGGTTGAGCTCGCCTAACCACTCGGTGGTTTGCCGAATCCCCCTTGATCGCCTTTAATTTCATGCTAAAATTGAGTTTGGGTTCTGTAACTTTCGGCAAGAAGCCTGAGTTCGCCGAGTGCACTCGACGACTCATAATTTGTCTTTTTTGATCGCCCTTTCTGCGCCCCTAACCCCTAAAATGCATTGTAAATTTTGGCGTGCTAGTCCTTGCTTGCCGAAATGCCCTTCCCTTCACCGACATGCCAATTTTTCTGGGATATTTTTAGCCAATCCTTTCGGCGATCCCGATCTTGCTCGCCAAAGTGATTCGGCTACTCACCGACCTGTTCGGCGAGTCTATCTACAACTGTTTTCTGTAACTTTTCATGAAAATCAGCTAACTCTTTTTGAGATTTTTGCAGATATGGTTAGACCAAAAGTGGCTGGTAAAGACATTTCACCCAACAAGAGGGTCAATGGAATCACAAATAACGAGGATGCAGCTGCATCCAGGGAAAAGGTTACTAAACTACCCATCACAGGTGGGAAAGGGAAAGGAAAAGGCAAGGCTCCTGCCCCTGCGTCATCGGAGGCCAGCTCCGACAATTATGGCATACATGCCACTCACCTTACCACTTCTAAGAGTGAGGGTGAGCACCAGGATCCTCGGGCTACCAGTTCTGAGCCTGAGGATGATGAGCTACTAGCAACACAGAGGGCGGAGCTGCGATCTAAGAGGATGAATGATCATTCTAGGATCAGGACTCCTCAGGCCACCACTACTCCTACTGCTCAAGCACAGGTTGTAGTCCTAGCATATTTGGTACAGGGTCCTCATCCCCGTTCTATGAACAGACTAAAGACTAAGGGGCTGAGGACAATTATAGAAGAGAAGAGGTTGTCCACTGATGGAGTAATAGATAGATATCCAGAAATCATCAGCTGCCTGAGGACTCACAAGTTCCAGTTCTTCACCCGACCCCGAGGACCTTATGTTACAAATTTGGTCCGAGAGTTCTATACCGCTTATGGAGATCTAGTGCCACAAGGGAAGAAATCGACCGCCAAATTCAAGCTGATAGACTATATGGTTGTTAGGGGCAGAAAAGTGAAGTGTGATAGTGATGCTATCAATGCAGTCCTGGAGTGCTCAAATGATATTGACGATGACTGTCAGCACATGATCAGGACAAAAACGCTGGAGAATTTGAAAAAATGGTTGGCCCCTCTAATATCAGACGATACTCCCAAGTGGCTCGAGGTTGAGGCAGCTATTGAAAAGAAGGACCTCAATGTAGTAGCGAGGTATTGGTTTGGCTTCATCAGCAGTACCGTTATGCCATTCCAGAACAAGTCGATTCTTTGCCACGCCAAAGCAGCATGTCTTGGTTGCATCATTGATGAGATAAGGCTGAACTTGGGGATGATTATTACACAGGATATCTTATGAGGGCCAAGCAGCGCCAAACATCTCTACCTTTCCCGATTTTGATTACCGAGCTGTGCAGGAAAGCTCGGGTACCTTGAGGTGAGAAGAAGGATGTGGAAGTGATTCCCACATCTTCTACCGACATCCAGAGGAATGAGGCCGAGTACTTGAAGGATGAGGCAGAGAAGAAGAAGGAAACTCGGTGGACTCTTCCCCGGTGGACATTTATGCATTACCTGCAGAGGCATCTTTGCCTACTCCAGCCGCTGGGCCTTCAGGTATATCTAGCACTGTTCTTTCCATGACGCCTAGTACCTCTACAACTCCCTTGACTCCTAGAGTTGCTACTGCTACTCGTCCTCCACTCTCCCATGCTGCCCTACTATGAATGGGGTAACTAGCCCATTCTGCTGATAGACGTGCACCCATACTTGATGCCACCATTCCTAGCATAATGCAGAGGGCCCTTGATGATGTTGTGACACCATTGAGTTCTACTATTGATGCCCTTGTGGCACATATAATGGTGTGTGAGCAAGGCCAAGAGGCCACTGATGAGGTGACGACTCTGAAGGCCGCCATTGCTGAGCTGAGGAGAGATATGGACCAGCTGAATTGCACCAACATGTCAATGATTTTCAGTACTATAGAGATCCCTGATGTTCCAGTTGATCTAGATGTGCCTACGGCTACCACCGGAGATGAGGTTTGAGTTGATGAGATGGCCGCTGCTGAGTCTGAGGATGAGGCTGATGAGGAGCATCTTGGTGTTGTTGAGGAGGCTTCTTATGAGGGTCTCACAGAGATTGAGAAGGCCATGGTAGATGCAGCTGTAGAGACCTCTTTAGCAGACACACCCTTGGCATCCCCTAGTGGATCTGGTACTGTTGATATGACTACGGGAACTGATGCCCAAGATCAGAGTGTTGCATCGGGCATTGATGCCCCGACAGATGGAGCGACTGTGTAGACAAGATTCCTCTTTACCTCCCTCTCTGTCATTCTTATTCAATTTTGGATGTTTTATTGCATATGAGGTAAAATTGCTTTTTGTGTGTAGTGGGGTGAGGTATTTCCATATCTACCTCTTGTGATTATGACTTTTGTGTATGTATTGGGTTTTGTGCTATATATTGTGTTTTAGCACTGTGCTGTGGATATTTGAGATTGTGGCTCCTTGTTTTAATTGAAAATGGTGTTTAGACCCTTATGAGAAATTTGCAACCCTTTTTATTGTGTTTGAATGTGGTTGTTCTTTTGCAAATTTGAGTATTGGTTATGATCAATACCGATGACTTAAATAGTCCTCTCAATCGAACAAACATGAATGTGTGACTACGATAAGGCCAATGAAGTTGCATAGGCAATATGTGAACTTTTTGCATCTCTTCGTGACTAGCCGATTATCAAATTAAGTCTCTTGTGATGAAAATTGCACACTAGAGAAAGTGTGGAGTCTTGTTTGACATTGGTGTGAATGCCTTGTGTGATGAGTTTACTGTGAACCATGTGTGATTACACCAAGAGTTTGCCTCATTGGTCCGGTTGACCAAGTGTTGGGAGCTCTTGAAATGATCTTAGGCAACAATTTTAAAAAGTGAAACAATTTGACATTATACCTCTTTTGTGGCCTACCTTGTGAGTGTGTGAACTTTGCTTGAGCACCCTTTGAGCCTTACCCTTTTCTTGGAAGACACTTGGTGCAAATGAGACCTCTCTTGATCCCTTCACCCATAATTCTCATGGAGTGTGGTTTGTTTGAATAGACAACTTAGGCCAAAAGCCTAATTTGGGGGTGTGGTGAAAAGAGAAGGTAAATCAAGAAGTGCAAAGAAGTTCCCCTTGACCTATGGTTTTGAGAAAGATAGAACCCCTCCATACAAAAAAAAGAGAGAAAAGGAAAAAAAAAGAGAAGGAATGAAAAAGTTGTGGAATAAAGTTGTGAAAGTTGAAAAATAAATGGGGAGTCCGGTATTCCATGGAAAGTCAATAATGGGGTGAATTGTGAGCATGAAAGAGAATGATGAAGAAAATGAAAGTAAGTATTGTTCATAACACATTTCATGAGGATAGCAGCCACTGAGCCTAAATGATCATACATTTATACTCAGCCCCATTACAAGCCTTAAAAAGACCTTTTAGATCTTGAGTGAGCTGAAACAAGTGTTGATTGGAAAATAAGGGCAAACCTATGGGTGCAGTCATGCATGTGTTCGTCTTTGTGAGTGTGAGAGTTGTTTGTGATTTCGGAGCTATAAATTGTTGAACAAATTGTGTGTGAATATGAAATAATCTTTGTGTGAGGGCATTTGAGTACCTTTGTTGAGCTTGAATTTGCATTTGAAGTAAGTATTGTGAATTTGAGAATCTTTGATAATGGTGACTCACAACTTGAATCTTTGAGTGCACAATTGATCCTTGCATAAGTAAATTGACTCTTGTTGTGTGCATTCATGATTGAGTCTTGTGTAGCACTATTTGAAACATCTTTTTTAACTGTTGAACTTGAGTTTTACTTGAGGACAAGCAAAAGTTTTAGTTGGGGGGTGTTGATGAGTCTGAGTTTGGGACTCATTTAGGGCTATATTTGAATAGATTTAGTGTCCTCAAATGCTTATTTTCTGGCAATACCTGATGTAAAATCCTTGATTTCCAGGTAGTTGGATTGAGAACAAAGCAAGGACACTAATTTTCAAAAAGGAACGAAGCGAGCTGGAAGAAGGAAGAAAAGAGAACCTGGTTATTGCCAAGTCCATTTGCTGAGTCGCCGAGTGGCCATGTGACTGCCTAAAGTTCCAATGTGCCAACCTTGAAGGAGAAAATCAAGTAGGCAAGAGACAAGAGTAGTCGGCGGATCACCGAGTGATTCTGCGATGCAGAGTTAGATCACCCAAATTTACAGACCTGGAGAATGCTGAAGGCCAAAGCAAAAAGGCAATGAAATTGACCAAAGGGCAAATCTCTGAGTCGATCGGCGAGCCCAACTTACTACACCGAATAGTCCTTTGTAGCATATTTTTGGCGACTATAAATACGCTTTTGAACATTTTAGTTTAGGATCTTTTATCATTTTTAGAACAATCAAACTTTGAATATTTCGAATTCTGAATATTGAGACAAATTTTCCTTAGCTTTGAAGAATTGAAGTTTTCCATTTTAGAGAAATTGGAAGTGAGTCTTTGAGATTCTTTCATTTGGACCTTTGTAAAGATGAAATTAATCTTACCCAGTTGATGGAAACACAATTTGGTAATGATTTTTATCTATTTATGATGTCCAGCTAAAACCCCAATTCTTGGGGTGTGATTATGTGATTATGGGCTGATTTAGTTTGTGGGTATTGCTAATTGTTAGTTTAAATGTTGTTTAGAAGAGATTTTAATCATTAATTGTGGTTTAATTTAAAGATTTGTTGTTACAAATGCAGTTCTACCTTCGTGTTTTTGGCTAGCTCTAGAGAGAGGTTTTAAAACTAGGATTATTAATTGATGGTCTATGGGTATTGGGTTGTCATGGATTGAGCTCGAGAGAGTGAATCCTAAACCCTCTTCCATACATTCAGCTCGAGAGAGTGAATGGTCTAAGGCGTAGGCTATTCTTATTTTGCATGCTTGTCGATTTTCAAGAGAAATAGACTTGATTCGGGGTAAATTGTTCTGGAGAAAGTTTACCTCCTCAATAGTCTAGCTTATTCACTAATTTACAGCTATTTTCTAACACTTGCAATTACCCATTTTTCTACATTAGCCTATAATCGAATCACATCCCAAGAACCCGTCTCATTATTGTTATTTTTGTGTTATTTGCTGCTGTTGTAGTTGACAATTTGAAACCAAAACACCATGTTATTTGGCATTCGTATCACCCCCTAATTTGAATTATGTTTTTATTCGTAAATGTCTATTTCTATGGTTGATTTGAACATATTTGTACTTTACTCTTGAATCTTAAACATGTACCATTCCCTATGGGATTCGACCCCAACACATTTAGTTGGGGTATTATACTGATTAACGACCGTTGACGCTTAGAATTGGATGAAGTGTCTTTGATAGCGTTATTCAATCAGTTGTGGTAAAAGTGGTAAAAAAATGAGCGATTTCCTGATGCTTAAGGCTAAAAGAAGAGATGGCAAGCAAGGTCCTCCTAGTGGTTCCGATTCTATGCACTTCGATCTAAAGGTGAACGAGGGTATCCTCCAGATATAGCTACCGACATGTTAATAGTTTTCATAATAGATGTATATGTTTTATTAGATCTCGATGCTACCTTGTCTTTTGTGATGCCAAAGTGTGGCTATGAGGTTTGATGTTCTTTCGAATGTGTTGTTAAAACCTTTTTCTATTTTCACTCTTATGAGTGATTATGTTGTGGCTAAGAGGGTTTATAGAAAGTGTCTCATTTCCTTATCACATAGAGTTACTCTTGTTGATGTGGTAGAGCTTGACATGTTAGATTTCAATGTCTTATTTGTGATGGTTTGGTTGCACTCCTATTATGCTCCTATGTGATTATAGGACCCGTGTAATCAAATTGTTAGTTCCCGAATGAGTCTATCTGAGAGTGGAAGGGGGAAAATCTATGCCAAGAGTTTGGGTTATGTCTTGTCTTAAAGATGACTTTTAAGGGCTGCATGTACCACCTAGTTAAGGTGATGGAGATATATTTTTGTATTGACCAACTTCAAAGGGCTAGTTATTTCTCTAAGATTGATCTTCGATCGGGTTATCACCAATTAAAGATGAGGGGTGATAATATTCCAAAGATTGCCTTTAGAACCCATGAATTTTGGCAATGTCGTGTGGGTTGGCTAATGCTCCATCGGCGTTTATGGACATGATGAATAACGTGTTTAGAAAATACCTTGATATGTTTGTGATTGTGTTCATTGATGACATTTTGATCTACTCAAGGAATGAGAATGAGCATGTTGACCATTTGAGAATTGAGCTGCAAGTTCTTAAGGACCAACAACTTTTTGCAAGGTTTAGCAAGTGTGAATTTTGTTTAAGGTCCATAGTTTTCTTAGTCATATTGTGTCAACTAAGGGTATTGAGGTAGATCCTAAGAAGTCGGATTTGGTCAAGAGTTGGCCAAGGCCTCTAACTACTTCGGACATTAGAATCTTTATCAGTTTGGCCGGTTTTTATAGAAAGTTTGTTGAGGGGTTTTCTTCCATTGCCTCTCCGTTGATGGCTTTGACTCAAAAGAAGGCTAAGTTCATTGGTCAGAATCTTGTGAGAAAAGTTTGTAAGAGTTGAAAAATAGACTTACTTTCGCTCCGGTGTTGACTTTACCGAAAGGTACGAATGGTTTTGTGGTGTACTGTGATGCCTCTAGAGTTGGGTTGGGATGTGTGATTATGCAAAACGGTAAAGTGATTGCCTATGCTTCAAGGCAACTTCAAGTCCTTGAGAAGAATTCTCCTACCCATGACCTTGAGTTAGCGACGGTTGTTTTTGCCTTAAAGATTTTGAGGCATTATTTATATGGGGTTCAGGTTGTTGTGTTTACCGATCACAAGAGTTTACAATATGCGTTTAGTCAAAAGGATTTGAATCTTCGCCAAAGGAGGTGGCTTGAGTTATTAAAGGATTATGACATGAGTGTTCTTTACCACCCGGTAAGGAAAATGTAGTAGCAGATGCTCTTAGTCAATTGTCTATGGGTATTGTGACTCAGATTGATGATAATAAGAAAGAGTTGGTTCGAGATGTTCATAAGGTTGGCCCGACTAGGTGTTCAAATAGCTGACTCCACCAAGGGTGGTGTTATGGTTTACAATGGGTCAGATCGTCTTTGGTGGCGAATGTAAAAATTTAAGCAAAGGGCTTGATCCAATTTTGGTCGACTCGAAAGAAGCATAGCTTAAGAAATTCGATGAGGCTTTCTCCCAAGGGGGAGATAGTGTGCTTATATAGCAAGGTTATTGAGTGTCCCTAATGTTCATGATTTGGAATTTTCTTAGAAATTTCACTTATGAAGGGTGTAAAGAGGTTTTGTAAGAAAGGGAAACTTGGTCCCCGGTATGTAGGCCCATACCAAATTTTGGGACATGTTGATAAAGTTGCCTATGCTTAGATTTGGCAAGTGAGTTTGCTTCGGTGCATCCTATGTTTCATGTCTCTATGCTTCTAAAGTGTGTTGGAGATCTGACATCCATAGTTTCCTTAGAAGGGTTATGAGTTGATGAAAGTCTTTCATATGAGGAAGTTCTGGTAGAGATTTTAGGCCGCCAAGTCAAGAGATTGAGAAACAAGGAAATAGCTTCCCTATAAGTTTTATGGAGGAATCAACTAGTTGATTCTGCTACTTGGGAGGCCGAGGCCGATATGATGTCCCGTTATCCTCATTTTTTTCCTTCTATTCGTAGCCTAGCTTGAGATGATGAGTTCCTCTTGAGTTTTCCTTGTTTTGGGAGTCATGTGTGTTATATGATTTTTCCATGATTTCCCTATGTTATGCATGTTCATGAGAAATTTATGTTTAGAAAGAAAATAAGTTTATATGAATGATTTTCCTCATGTTATTGTGCATTGAGTATGAATTTACTGTATCCTTCATGGTATGAATAGTTGAACATGCTTTAATTATACTTTTTTAGAGTAAATTGCATAAAGGCTCCATGAGTTTGTGTTGAGCATGCTTTTAGTTTGGAGAAGGTAATTCCTTTTATGAACATGAGAAATGTTGAAATTTTGTGCATAATGGGTTGATAGATGTAATCCCTACTTCCTTGAGATTCATTGAGCCTATTTGAGTTGGAGATGATGTTTCCACCGTTAAATTGTGCATTATTTTCATGTTGCATTCATGATGGACTGTTGTTCTTGAGTCTTTACTTTCGTAAGGTGTCTAGATCGTCATTCAAGGATGAATGTTCCCTAGGAGGAGATATTGTGACACCCCAGAAATTAGTAGGCTAAAATAGAGCTTAACGTGAGGGTTAGAGTCATGGATGTAACTCCCCGTTCTTAATATAGAGGATTTTGTGTTAGAACGCCAAGGTACCACCCCTCAAGGACCAACTATAGGCCTTTAAGGAGGACCCCTAGAAAACTGCCCAGGGACGTGACCACGGCAGGACCCACGCCCCGTGGATGGAGGTCTTGTGGTTGAACAAAAGTTGTAGTCACCAAACCACGATTGACCAGCACGGACCTTGGGTCTATCCACGGCCCGTCAACATGATCTTGTGGGTGGTGACCTAGGGCCAGTTTTGGTGGTTAAGTTACGGGTACTTTGGGTCTTTCCGGTTTTAATTAGTATTAAGTGGTGTCGTTTTACGCTAATCTAAACCACCAATATAAGGACTTTAGACACCTAAACTAAGTCATTCCACTCATTATTTTCCAAAACCCAAATCAATTCCAAAATTTCATCCTCTCCAAATATTCTCTCTCTAGAACTTGAAGAAGAAGAAGGAAGTTGGAGCTAGGATTCAAGGAGCAAGGTTTTGCACTCAATTTGATTGGGCTTTGTTGCTAAGTTATGGTAGTCCTTCATACATGGATAGCTTTCATCCATGGAGCCCTCTCAAATCGCAAATTTCAAAGATAGAAATCCCCAAAAGTTAGGGTTTGATTCCAAAGTAATGGGTTCCTTTCAAACATGATTCGAATGATTGAATAATGTTATATTAAGCATGAATTGATGATTTCCTATGGTTTTTTTTATGATTTATCCAAAAGAACCCATGAAATCCCCATATTTCTCAATTGTGATCTTATGATGTGGGTTTGTTGATGAAAGAACAATGTTATGAAATTATGCATGCAGTGATTGGGTTACTTGAATTATGACAATATCCATGTCTAATGCTAGAATTCTAGATGTGTTGATTGAAAGTATGTTTTGATCCATGCTATCATTATGCATTTGTTTAGTCTTGTACCCTATCTTTTAGTACTAATATTAAACTCAATAGGTACCACATAATTTTAATTATCATTTAGTCGATAAAAGTGGTTCATATCCTTTCTTTTGATCACCTGAATATTAGTTAGCAAGATTTGATTGAATTAGTATTTGTAACAATCCCTTTGGATACGATCTTTATGCTATACTATCTTTGACTAGCGAAGCCTAAACTTATAGTATATTTGTGCTCATCAATTTTAAGAGTTGTTTTTGAGTATATTCTTGTGTATTTAGAAATCCTTGTTTTATAAAATCTTGAAATTTTATTTATCTCAGTTTTTCTTTAATCTTCCGCATGTTTTAAATCGTTGAATATCGAGGTTTCTCTTACTTAGGTGTTAGTGTAGGTGCCCGCACGGCCCAGTGGGTTGTGTCGTGACAAAAAACCACCCAGGTTGGGGAACTTCTTATCCACCCAAATGTCAAAATAATTACTATGTGGTTGATACACCTTTTTGTTAATAAAAATAATGCATTTTTTATTTGATAAATTTTTAATGCAACTATAAACTCCGTACTATCATTTTTTTCAATGTATAATACAAGGATTTTAATGGGGTATGAAATACGATGTTTTGTTTGAAAATTCACCCCCAAGTACTTTTACTAGTTTCATTTTGTTACAATTTAAATGATAGATATGTCTTTCCTTTAATAAGATGTATGAGAATGATAATATTGAATAAAGTATATTAATAATGTTGGGATTAGTAATTTTGAAGTTACTTTTGTCATGTTTGATTCTATGGAGGGGTGTTCATGATTTGATTTAGGTCATGGTTAAATTAAAAATCAGACCAATTTAATTAATTTTTAAACTATTAAAATAAAAAATAACCAATTGTAGTTTAGTTTATCGATTTGGTTATTGTTGATTTTTTTCGGATTGATTCTTTCTTTGTTTTTTATAATTTTTACGAAATCTTATTTTGTTTCTCTCTTTTTTTTTATCATTAGAAAAAAAATAATGGTCTTTTACAATTTATAATCCACTAAGTAATTTACTTGTGTTTCACGTGGACATAAATAATCTCATTAAGCTTTTGAACATCCTTTCTAATGTTCGACTGTTATAAAAAAAAAAGAGTAAATTTTAGTAGGTTTTAAGAACATTTCAATAGAAACTAAATGATTTGTCATCATCAGATATCTCAAGAATTGTAAATATATAATGAATGACCAAAAATATCTTGATATCTAATCATTTGTATCTTTTACATTGTTTATCATAATATATGTTTGATAATTTAACTGTCTTGCTAATATTGAGTGATATTTTTATGAAGCGATGAAACATCACTTTTTCTTTTTCTATTTTGTACATGAAAAAAAAAAGAATTTGAATAATTTTATGGTTAGAATATACTCCATGTGAAAAAAAATTATGTGAAAGATTTTGAAAATAAAATAAGTTAAGAACGTTGAAAATTCACACCACTACAACATAAATAGAAAAATTTAGAGACAGTTTATTTGTCTGAGGCCATACCTTCACCACTTGTTGTAATTTTCCTTTGTTAGTCAAACAAAATTTATAGAAGGAGAAAAATAATTTGAAACAATAGAAAAATCATATTTTTGACCTCTTTTAGAATTTCATTATATATTCATTAAATTGTTGCTCTCAAGGTCCTTCTAGATGCTTCATATGTACAACTTTACAACTTTTTCAAAATTAACCTAGATAACTCAAATGATAAGCCATGACTTGGGATAGGAGGGACAACAAATCTATTTTAATAGAAAGAAAATTTGTAGATTAAGTTATTAATTTTTTTAGATTAGGTTTTGTTTCATATTCTTCAAATTAAGCTTGCCAAAAATAGTCATAACTTACCCCAAAAATAATAAGAAGGACCAAATGAGAAGGAGAAAAGATAAAATATTAAAAGGGACGGAAACCTTGTCCAAGTGAGATCATATACATCTTAAACGACAAATAATCAATACAATTTTAAGGAGATTACAAAATAACGAGAAAAATAATACATTAAAGAGAGTAAATTATGCAATATCCAATGATAATAACAAATCATACTAACCAGAAAAGTTCCTATTTTTTGAAATAACATATCTTAAAAAATTGACTAACACATTGATAAGGAAAATTTAAACATTTAAAAATATGGGAATGCAATGTTATTAACTCTTAGAGGATTTTCTCAAGAACAGAAAAACTCATGGCATAACCCATTTGCATGTATAACGACTATCTATTTAGCAAAGGTTTATTACTTGAGCAAGATAAAAGTAAAACACATTCATATCAGTACAACACTTGCATACCTCAAATTTGATAATTTATACGATTTTAAATTGTACAATAATATGATAAATTCACACCAAATTTTCGCACCTATAATCAATGGAGTAATCTAAGAAATTATTAAAAAATATAAGTTTTAATACATATGCAATATTGAAGGTTTAAAGAGCTTAGCAGATAGAATATTTCAGATACATCCGAAGAAAGTTTCACATACCACAATAATATACATTTCTAATAAGGCATAATAAAGCACATGTTTTTACTACCTTTGTTGGCTATAGAAAGAGGAGTTGCCTCATATTTTTTAAATACAAATTTTATAAGTTTTTTATTCTTATTCTTCTTAAAACACCCAATTTAGTATATATTGTATATTTATTTATATAATATTATAATATAAATTATATAAAAAGAAGTCACCTTTTCACATTAAATGATTGTGACCTTTTCAAAGGGTACGCCTCGAGGTTACCCCTAGACGTAAAACGGGATCTAGGATCACAAGTGACCCCAAGCTAACCCTGAGTCTGGCATATAACAAGCATGCTAAAAATTAACCAAGTAAATCATATACTATGCGCAAGCTAAAAATTATGGATATCTGAAATAGGGAAAAACCCAACTAGTCGAATATCTAGGATACAATACGAGTTTAGTGATGACTGAAACAATACTTGACAAGTAAAGTTGGTTCTACTACTATGTCTGAAAAGCCACCAACTGAGTCGAGTTGCTCGGACATGCCCCAGCGAACCCTAACAAAACTAAAAACTTAAAGTAAAGACTGGAATGAAAAGCATATCTATTGTCCATGAAGTATGAGGACTCACCACTGAAGCTGCTGAAGTCAAACCGAGGATCTATCTAAGCGTGATTTGGATGCTGAGTGCCTGAACCTACTTCATGAAACGATGTAGTGCAAAGTATGTGTCAGTACTTGGAATATATAGATCATGCAGGATATAGATACTAAATAGAAAGAGAGATATAAGCTGAACAATGCATAACTGAGCAAATGATATAATCTGAGCAACGATATAGATACTGAAGTATAACTGAAAAACTAAATTGAATATAATGACCAAGTACTAATCATGAACATAACATACTGAACTCATTACTGAAGTAAATGATGAAAACCTTGTCAATGCACTAACAGTCTGACTATGGGAGCTACTACTAACCGACATATACCACGTGAGCTACCTGTGGAGTCTAATGTATACACCTCGAGAGGACCTAATATACCTTCTTCAAACAAACCCACTAGTGAAATACCACATACTTGGTGACGAAATCTAAGAAGAAATCATTTGGATTTTAGGGCTGAACTTCGAAGAACGCTTCTGCTTGTTCTTGGAAGTATTGGTCTCCTCTTTCTCTTTTTTTCACTCTACGCTGGGCGATTTAGGAGAATGAGGGTTTTTGGTAGGTTCTAACTAGGTTATTATGCTTAGACTGAGTTAATCGATGTAGTTTAGGAATAAAACAATATAATTTATGTGCCCAATGCATAGGGGAAAATATCAAAATGACCGTGACTTAAAACTGATGATGTGCGACTCATGATGGGACTGGCAGGCCGTCATTAGGACCACTCCCTGTCAACTCGGTCATGGTTATGGCCCTACCCCATAGGGCTCTACTGAAATGAACGTAACCTTTTACTTAGAGCTTGGATTTTAGAAAACTTGATACTGTTCAAAATAGGACCCTGTCACTAAGTACTAGAAACTGATATCTAACTGAACTGAGTTCCATGAACCTGCAAAAAGGGAGAAATGATAGGATATGTGAAGGTTCACGATACTGAGGTTGAATTACACAAGAGTAAGACGAGTGACTGGAGAGGAACTAGTACCTTAAGTTGAAACTAAATTGGAAGGAAAGAGGTGAGGATACTTGGCTCTCATGGGTGCTTCTGCTTCCCATGTATCTCCCTCTACAGACTGACTCTTCCACAAAACCTTTACTGAAGTGACTTCCTTATTTCACAACCTACAAACCTGGCGGTCAAGAATATCATCTTGCACCTCTTAATAATTGAGACTATCCATCACACGCACACTCTCTAATGGAACTATCGATGCCGGATCACCCACAATTCTTCTACAAGGAAATGTGAAAGACTGGATGAACTGCTGCTAGTTCTACTGGTAACTCTAACTCATAACACACATTACCAATGCTTTTTATGAATTTGTAAGGACCTATATACCGAGGACTGACCTTCCCTCTTTTGCCAAATATCATTACCTCCTTCATTGGTGATACCTCCAAGAAAACCCAATCATCGATTTCAAACATTAAGTCCCTCTTCCTCACATCTGCATAGGACTTCAGACGACTCTAAGTTGTCTTCAGTCTATCTCTTATGAGTTGAACTTTATCCTTAACCTCATGAATCGAATCTAGCCCAACCAAGGCTTTTTCACCTACTTCCAACCAACCAACCAAAGATATGCATCTACGCCCATAAAGTGCCTCATAAGGAGCCATATGAATGCTGGAACGGAAGTTGTTATTGTTAGGGAACTCTATGAGAGGTAGGTGATCATCCTAATTACCCTTGAAATCAATCACGCAATCTCTCAACATGTCTTCTAATATTTGAATGGTATGCTCTTCTTCAATGTCCACCTGTGGATGAAATGTTGTACTGAGATTTACATGAGTACCAAGACGTTTTTGAAACAATTTCCTGAAATGAGATGTAAACTAAGGACCTCTATTTGAGATGATAAACAAGGGAACCCCATGCATCTTGACTATCTCATTGATGTAGAGTTTGGCGTAGTCCTTTGCTGAATCTATAGTCTTGACAGCATAGAAGTGAGCGAACTTAGTGACTCTGTCCATTACCACCCAAATGGAGTCATGCTCTCTTCTAGTAAGAGGTAAACCTATAATGAAGTCCATGTTTATCACTTTCCACTTCCATGTAGGAATTTTAATATGTTGAGTCATACCTCTTGGTTTCTAATGTTCTTCCTTAACTTTTTCACAGTTAGGACACTTATCCACAAAGTATGCTATGTCTCTCTTCATGCCATTCTACCAAACGACTTCACGTAGATCATGGTACATCATAGTGGCACCTTGATGAATAGAATATTTTCTATTATGGGCTTATGTAAGGATATGCTTCCTCAACTCACCCACGTTAGAAACACACAGACGACCTTGATAACGAAGTACACCATCTCCCCCTTAGAGAAAACATTTGATAACGAAGTACACCATCTCCCCCTTGGAGAAAACATCTACTTTCTACTAATGAACAGCACCTTTCAAGTGATGTAATACGGGATCACTATCCTATTTTTCGATAAAATCCGCTACCAATGAAGATTCTGACCTATTCTGAACTACCACACCACCATTTGACGTGTCCATAAGGCAAACTCCTAAGTGACCAAGAAATTGAACATCTTTAGCTAATTCTTTCTTCTCTTCCTCAACATGTGCTACACTACCCATCGATAGTCATTGAGGGCGTCAGCTACTACATTGGCCTTACGCGCATGATAGAGCACATTCATGTCATAGTCTTTGAGGAATCCAAGCCTTCTCCTCTAACGAAGATTCAACTCTTTCTAGGTGAACACATACTTGAGGCACTTATTATCTGTGAACACATCAAAATGAACACCATACAAGTAGTGACTTTAAACCATATATTAGAGTCAAGACATGAGCTATAGTCAACCTAGTCTTTAGTTCTGAGAAGATTTTCTCACACTCATCTGACCATTGAAACTTGACATTTTTTTAGTTAACTTGGTCAATGGGGAAGATATAGATGAAAATCCTTCAACAAACCTCACGTAATAAACGGCCTAACCCAAGAAATTTCTGAGATAAGTCAGAGAGGTGGGTCTGAACTAGTGTTTTACTACCTCAGTTTTTATGATAATCTACTTGGATCCCTTCGCTGGATACCACATGACAAAGGAAAGATACTGACTGGAACCACAATTAACATTTGCTGAACTTAGCGAATAGCTGGCAATATTTGAGAGTTTGCAGAACAACTCTCAGTTGAGTCGCATGCTCTTCCTCACACCGAGAATAAATGAGGATATCATCAATAAACACGATGACAAACAAGTTGAAATACTGTTTGAATGCCCTGTTCATTAAGTCCATGAAAGCTGCAGGAGAATTTATTAGTCCATGGGTAGGTTGTCTCATATAGAGGATGAAAAAAAGGAATTGGTTCGTGATGTTCATAGGTTGGCCCGGCTAGGTGTTCATCTAGTGGATTCCACCAAGGGTGGTGTCATGATCAACAACGGTTCTGAATCATCTTTTGTGATGGACATTAAGGCAAAGCAAGACCATGATCCTATATTAGTTGGGTTGAGAGAGTCGGTACTCCGAAAGTCCGTTGAAGCTTTCTCCCAAGGGGGAGATGGGGTGCTTATGTACCAAGGTAGGTTATGTGTTCCGAAATGTTGATGGCTTCACAGAGAAAATTCTAGAAGAGGCTTATTGTTCTAGATATTCTATTCATCCGGGAGCCACCAAGATTCTATTTGTGTCATTATAGATCGGATGACAAAATCAGCCCATTTCATTCCCGTCAAGATTTCTTTTTCGACGGAGAATTATGCAAAGTTGTACATCAACGAGGTAGTGAAGTTTAATGGGGTCCCCTTATCTATTATCTCGGATCGGGGTACTCAATTTAGTTCACACTTTTGAAAGGCATTCCAAAAAGGGCTTGGTACTAAGGTTAAGCTTAGCATGACTTTTCATCCCCAAACCAATGGGTAAACGGAACGTACCATCCAAACCTTGGAGGATATTTTGAGAGCTTGTGTTATAGACGTCAAGGGTAATTAGGATGACCATCTACCATTAATAGAATTTGCCTACAACAATAGTTACCACTCAAGTACTGCCATGGCTCCTTTTGAAGCCTTGTATAGTAGGAGATGTAGGTCTTCGTTTGGTTGGTTTGAAGTTGGTGAAATTGCTCTAATTTGTCCCGAACTAGTTTATGAGGCCATTGAGAAAGTCCGACTCATTAGAGACAAGTTGAGGACAAAGTTGGCAAAAGTCTTATGTCGATGTTAGAAGAAGGGATCTAGAATTCGAAGTTAATGATTTGGTTTATTTGAAAATATCATCTATGAAAGGTGTGATAAGGTTTGGAAAGAAAGGAAAACATAGTCCCCGGTATGTGGGCCCATATCAAATTTTGAAGCGTATTGGGAAGGTTGCCTATCTTCATTTGTTATTCGTAGTATCTATAAAAATGTTGATTAAACTTTTTACCTTTCCTTAAAAGATTTTACTATAGATAAAATTGTCATTTACTATTTTTTATTAAATTATTATTTAATTATCTTTATGATATTGACTTTTAAAATATATGGAAAGAACAAGGATTTATAAAATATATAGTAAGAGGAAATATATACTAATAGGTAAGGACCCCTAAAATATATGGTAAGAGCTATTAGAATAATTAATAAAGAGTATTAATATCGATAAGAAGACTCATAAAATATATAATAATTTATAATATATTTAAAATCCTCTGCTACATAAAAAAAATAAACTATATAATAACATATTACTTGATGATATGTATGTTCCAACAAAGTTGCATTTCCTTTGCACCTTGTATTAGCTTATATTTTGATTTAATATCAAAATGAATAAAAAAATTATGAATGATATTTATATTATTATGAATACTTAATCAAAGTTATACATTTGAACTTTTAAAATTATTTAATAAATGATTCAATCAAGCTAATTAATTCTTCATGTCTAAGTTAAATCTAATTTCGAGCATAGCTAGTGATTCATAGAGATTATTATATATGAAAGAGTTTTAAAGCTGAGTGTGCATGAAAACCTAATATTATTCATCTTATTTGAAATTTTAAAGTTTGAGTGGGAGTTGTGTTTAGAATAGAATTCAGTCTAAGGTTGATTGCACTTCTTAACCTTCCTTAAAAGATTTTACAATGCACAAAAATGTCATTACTATTTTACTCAAATAGTTATAGCTATTAAATCTTTATTTATTGGTAGTATTTAAGAACTCCAGAAACTTATTACCTTAAAATTGACTCAAATTTTATTTCATAAGTTTTCTTATTTGGACAATGTTAAAAGTCCTAACATTAAAACTTTAAAATCAATGTTTTTACTATATATAAATCTTATTCAAATTATAATAAACTAATTAAAAAAGAAAGAGGTTCACACTTTTTAAAATAACTTTTTAATCTTCCTATATGAAATACTTATCATCTAGTTACATAAAACATTTATTTTAACATCAAATTCTATTTTAAAATAATTTTAATTTGTTAGTATATAATTTTACACGTGCAAACCACATTCACTAAATCAATTCTAATGAAAAGCATGTATTAGAACTCATCCATATTTTATATTTTCTTTAAAAAGAAGTTAATATTAGGAAAATGAACTAAGCACAAAGAGTTGAGACTCATAACCATCTAAGCATTTGAGACCTGATGGTGATCATTCACTTGAGACATAAGTTGATAGTTGATAGTAAATCTGAGCAAGTACTAAAAATCTAACTAAATTTGTTTAAAGTGGAGTAATCTATTGAAGGAATATAGAAGATCTAACATCAATAGAAAAAATGCATTTCCAAAAACTAGATTAAAATTTAACTTAAGGGCTGTAAATATCAAGGAAAATTACATAATACGCAATTCACTTATGGACTTAACACAATCACAAAGTAATAACAATATTCTTGCCTATAAATTACACAATTTTCTTCTAAAAATTTCTCAAGCTTTATTCAGTCAAACCACTTTCTCTCCCTAATACCTTTCTAATAGCATAAATAAAATTGTACATCGATAAAAGACTAAAATAAAGATGATAGAGTTAAAAGTTAAACGCACTGCAAATTTCAAAAAGGGTTGTACAATCTTCTCAAGAAATCACAAATTTTTTATTACAACCAGAGAACATGTTGTTATTCATATTTATTCTTCAAGTGGTAAATCATATTTTAATGATTCTTCTAACAATTTTAACAAAATAGATGAGTTCCTAAATTAAAAATTTACATATTATTTTCGCTGATACAATTGAGGTTCATTAATTTGTAATTCAATAGACTTAACTCATTAATTTGATTGGCACTAGAGAATGGTTTAACCATCTTATTTTATTTACTTTTGAATTGCCTGTCAAGTCTGTTTGTTTTAATGTGTGAGTCATTCAATTGAAATAGAAAAACTCATATATTGAAGCAAATAGACTTCACAGAGAATGCAAAAGTAAATAAATTGATAAACTCTTCTTCGATGACGATAAATCAATGACCTAGCTCTAAATAATTTCAAATAAATGAATCCTAGAAGCCGTATCAGCCTCAAAACTAGCTACATTATTAATAATGAACATATCTATTATGTTACAATTGTTAGAGGAATAAAAAACATATGGTTTACCACTTGGGAATAAATGAGAATAACTGCATAGGCTCCCGTTGTAGTTGAAAGTTTATGTTCTTACTAGTTAAGACTTTTCATTCCCTTTATGAAAGGTACAATGTGTTTTGCACTAGACTCTATAGTTTCATTTCAGTCTTTTATCGGCGTACAATCTATTTTTTGTTGGGATAGAACGACTAAGCCCTTGTTAGATACTGTTGGAACAAAATGAATTTTAAGTGTTGTAAATCTCTAGGAAAGGTACATAATATGAAATTAACATATAGACTTAACATAATCACAAAGTAATAACAATATTGTTGCCTATATATTATATGATTTTCTCCTAAAAGTTTTTCAAGCTTATTCAGTAAAGCCACCTTCTTTCCCTAATACCTTTGTAATAGCAGAAAATAAGATTGTACGCTGATAAAAGACTAAAATGAAGAATATAGAGTTAAAATTGAAACACACTGCACCTTTCAAAAAGAGAATGTATAACCGTTTTGCCACGACCCAGACCGTCGTGAATGGCACCCACACTAACTCTCATGTGGGAGAACCACTACTACAACAAAACCAAACAACTAAGCTAAAATATTAAAGCATTTAAGGATACGAAAGCAGGAATATAAGCTAAAAACTGAAGTTCCCATAAACTTCAAAAAGATCTAACTACTAATCAATGCGGAAGAAATAACCTAGAACCTGAAAGTCAATGTACCAAAACATCTAATAACGAACCAAAAGTCTAAACAAGAAGGAATACAACCCCAAACTAATGAACTAATAGCTAACTAGAAAAGTCTAAGTCCGAAATGGTGGACATAGACGAAAGAGAACTTATGGCAGCCCGGAAGAATTGGCTCACCCTAGAATTCGAACGATCACTGATCTTCTAAGCCAGGTCTGTCAATGGCTGCTTGAAGATGCCCTGTCCTCAACAAAGAAAGAGCAAGTGCAGTATCAGTACACAACCACAGTGTACTGGTAGGATCACGCGGCTATCCCACTAAGTGCAACATATATAAGTCATTACAATAATATAATCACATGCATACATCGAAATTATACAATATTCTAAACATATATGAACAATGAACAACTTCACATTTCTCAAGATATACAATTATGGCAAGTCATTGGTCCTCTCATGGAACCCAAACCCAAACACTTAGCATACCAGAATGTGGTACCCGATCCAATGTTTATGCCAGAATGTGGCAACCGATCCCAATTAGTTATGCCGGAACATGGCAACCGATCCATTCAACACACCACACCACAATCACAAGTATCTTCTCAAGTTCACACAATTTAGTCATGATTCATGGCATTCATTATTCCTCTATCTCATTTACAACAAGTGTGATCAATAATGCAACATCCACATGCATAAAAGTATCATAATAAAGCAAGAACAAACATACATCACACAATCATAGAATCACAACCATCCCCTACCTCGAAATAAGCTCGAAACCCTAAGAAGCTCGATCCTTCCCCTTCAGGATTCGTTCCGCTTGTTCTTGGTCTACAAACAATCATAATAACATGGGAATCAATAAACAATCACTAATTACCCGGATTACTAACAATTCTAACAACCCTAGATCATACCCATGATCCCAAGTATCCAAACTAGGGCTTTTTCCACCATGGTTTCAATTCAAAACCCTCCCCCATCGATAAATACCCATTCTATTACGTTCTACGGATCAAAAAATGGATTTAGGGAGTGAAAAGCTTACCTTTAGCCTCAAGAATGGTGGAAAACTGTCAAGAGTTGCATGGGGTTCATTCCTTAGCTATAAAAATCAAAAAGGGAAGAATAAAGACATTTTGGGGTTAATTTACGGCTTTAAGTCGCGTCTGGCCCGCCGCAGCGGCCCCCATCCCGCTTCAGCGGTACCGCCAGAGCGACCAAAACCACCGCCAAAGCTGCTTGCACGAAATAGTGAGCTATTTTAATAATTCCAAGACCTCCCATTTCACAACACACCTTTAACCAACGACACTCAGAAAATACCGTTCACGCTAAGATCGATTTCAGGAGTTCTACTCACTAGAATTCAATTTCGTAAAGGCGTACGGATTCCTTAACGGCTTATCTAACTACTCATGTAATCAAAATCATAATTAAATCACGAGATTGTTACCAGATTTCCCTACACCTTAATGACTCCAATTTCGTCCAAATCTGGACTAGGTTGGGAAATCCCAAGTTACTACGAAAAACTTTTCTGACCCAAAATTTTTCCCTGCAGGCTTTTCCATAACAACTGAACCCAGTTGGTACAGTAGATACCAATTTACCCATCACTCGTCCCTGAGTGACAAAACTTAGGAAAAACAGGCTAAAGAAGGAATCAAGTAGTACCTAAATCGACGAACAATTGGGGATACTTTTCTTGCATGTCCCTATCGGTCTCCCAAGTAGCTTGCTCAACTGGATGATGCATCCATTGAACTTTTACGAACTTAATCTCATTGGTCCTTAGCTTACGCACATCACGATCATGAATTGCAACTGATTCTTCCTCATATTGACTGTTTTTGTCTAACACAATTGAGTCCCACTTAATGATATAATCCACGTCACCATGATACCTCTTCAACATGGACACATCTTAAGAAGAACATTGTCACCCATTTGAAATGTCATGTCTCTCACCTTATGATTTGCATACTTGTTTTGTCTACTCTGGGCTGCTAGAAGCTTGGCTTGAATACTCCTCACCTTTTCTTAAGCATCCTTCACTAAATCGACCCCCAATGGTTTCACATCTACAGCCTCGAACCATCGTTTGGGTGATCTACATCCCCTCCCATAGAGTGCCTCAAATGGAGCCATATCTATGCTGTAGTGCTAATTATTATTATAGGAGAATTCACACAAAGGTAGGAACTTTTTCCAATGCCCTCCAAAATCAATTGCATATGCCCTAAACATGTCTTCTAATACTTGAATAGTCCTCTTTGACTGCCCGTTTGTTTGTGGATGGAAGGATGTACTAAAAGTGAGTTGTGTTCCCAATTCATCATGTAATTTCCTCCAAAACATGGATGTGAATTGGGTACCACGATTTGAGATGATAGAGAGGGGCACCCCATGCAACCTCACTATCTCTTTCACATACACCCTAGCCAATTGTTCAACATTATAATCTATTCTTACAAGAATAAAATAGGTTGACTTAGTCAATCTATCAACCACTACCCAAATAGAATCAAACTTCCCTAAAGTCTTGCTAAGACCAACCATGAAATCCATGGCTATTCCCTCACACTTCCATTCTGGAATTGGCATTCTTTGAAGCAAACTTGCAGGCCTTTGGTGTTCATAATTCACTTGTTGGCAATTTTGACACTTAGCCACAAACTCCGCTATATCCTTGTTCTTGCCCGGCCACCAATAAATTCGCTTCAAATCTCGATACATCTTCATAACACTCGGATGAATAGAATATCGTGAACCATGAGATTCTGCCAACAATTTCTGAATCAAGTCGTCAACTCAAGGAACACAAATTCTTCCTTTAAAACTAACCACGCCTTCCACATCAAGAGTGGTCTTTTGTGCTTTACCAATCGCAGTCTTCTTTCTAAGTTCCTCCAAATTTTCATTTTCAAATTGTTTGGCCTTGATCTCATCAATGAATGTGACCAACATATCAATGCTAGCTAACACCCCACCTCTTTCTGAGATGCCAACTGCATGAACTTAGACTCTAAGGTCTGAATTTCCTTAGCCAAAGGTCGCTTGGTTATACTTAAGCAAGCTAAACAACCCATACTCACCGCTTTTAGACTCAAAGCATTTGCCACCACATTAGCCTTACCCAGATGGTATTGAATGGTGACAGCATAATCCTTAGGTAACTCAATCAACCTTCGTTGTCTCAAATTCAGATCCTTTTGAGTGAACACATGCAGTAAACTGCGATGATCAGTAAATACCTCACATTTAACACCATAAAGGTAATGCCGCTAGATCTTAAGATCAAACACTATCGCTGCCAACTTCTAATCATGTGTTGGGTAATTCCTCTCATGCACCTTCAATTGACACGAGGCATAAGCTATAACATTCTTATCCTGCATCAACACAGTACCCAAACCAGAATGTGAAGCATCACAATAAATAATAGAATCTTTACCTTCAACCGGTAATGCTAGAATAGGCGCGGTGGTTAAGAGAGTCTTGAGCTTTTGGAAGCTCTCCTCAGATTTTTCAGTCCATTCAAATGGTATCTTCTTTTTGGTTAAATTAGTCAAGTGAGTGGCAATAGAAGCAAAGTTCTTCACAAATTGACGATAATAGCTAGCGAGCCCAAAAAAACTCCTAACTTCTGTCACAGAGCTAGGCCGAACCCAATTCTTAACTGCCTCAATCTTTTGAGGATCTACCATTACCCATTCTTTTGACACTACATGTCCCAAAAATGCAACCGAAGTCAACCAAAACTCACACTTAGAAAATTTTGCATTCAACCTCTGTTTCCCAAGAACACCCAAAACAATACGAAGATGGTTGACATGTTTTTCCTCACTTTTTGAATAGATCAAAATATCACCAATAAAGACTATGACGAACGAATCAAGGAATGTCCTGAACACCACATTCATTAAACTCATAAAAGCTACAGGCGCATTAGTCAAACCAAAATACATAACCAAAAACTCATAGTTCCCATAGAGAGTCGTAAATGCCGTCTTGGGAACATCCTCAGGCCTAATTTTCAGCTGATGGTAGCCAGACCTTAGATAGTTGGAGAATACTGACGCACATTGCAATTGGTCAAAAAGATCATCTATTCAAGGTAAATGATACTTGTTTCAAATAGTGACCCTATTCAATTGCCGATAATCTATACACATTCTCATACTACCATCTTTTTTCTTAACAAAAAAAACTGGAGCACCCCATAGGGAAGCACTAGGACGAATAAATCCCTTATCAAGAAGCTCTTGCATTTGAGACTTAAGCTCTCTTAGTTTTACCGGAGCCATATGATATGGAGGAATAGAAATGGGGCGTGTACCAGGCTCCAAATCAATGCAAAAATCTATATCTCTATCTGGAGGCATACCATGCAAGTCATTAGGAAACACTTCTCTAAATTCTGACACCACAGGAATAGACTCAATGGATGGAGTCTCAATCTCAACATCCCTAATATGAGCCAAATACGCCAAACAAACCTGCCCTATCAATTTCTTAGCACGACTGGAGGATATGATCTTAGTTCGCTTAGGCTTGTACACCCCTTCCCACTCTAATTTTTCCCTTCCTGGAATTTCTTGAGTTACGGACTTTGTATTACAATTAAACACAGCATAATAGGGGGACAACAAAGTTATGCCTAAGATTATATCAAAGTCAGTCGTATCCAAAATCACCAAATCAGCCCAAGTCTGAAAACCCATAAACAAAATAGGACAAGCACGATAGACATGGGTAACTATGATTGACTCTCCAACTAGGGTAGAAACATGGATAGCGGCATCAAGTATATCACAAATCATATCAAACTTTGAGGCATATCACACGGATACATTAGAATATGTAGAACCCATATCAAATAACACATTAGCCATCCGGTCACAGACAAGAATAGTACCTGTGATCACTGCGTCAGACGCCTCTACCTCATTTTTGCCCGAAAATGCATAACACTGAGCCCTATAATCTTGACGAGCCACTTCCTTGCCTAGTTGTGCATTACCGCTTCCTGCTTTACCATTTCCTATACCTCCACAGTCTCGTTGATTACCTCCTCGGCCACCTTGTTGATGCCCTCGACCATTATTACCATTCCCCACGGGTACCACTGCTCTAGACTGCTTTTGCGCAGAATCTAACACACGTGGGTAGGGACAATCGCTCCTCATATGCCCAGGTTCACCATAGTTGTAACATGTACGATCAAAATATGGTCTGCTGCCCGCCGAAGGTGCGACTCCCTCGCTATCTGGAATCAAATTATAAAGTGGAGTTCTCGAGTAATTACCTGTAGAAGCAGGCATAGCGGATTGAATTGGCTTGGCTGCCAGTGTTGGCCTCCCTAAACCTCTGGAATAAGAACCTTGAAAGTTACCCGAGTTCTTAGCCCTTTTTGCCAATGCCTTAGTCTGGCCGTCTCGCCTCACCCCCTCCAATTTCTTAACATAGTATGTTACCTCATTAAAGCTCCTCCCTGCAGAGGTCATATGAACAAATAATACCTGCAACTCAAAATTTAGTCCCCTAATAAATAAACGAATCCTCTCCTCAGCAGTCACCAATTGGGTTGCATATCTTGACAAGGCATGGAACTTGGCCTCATAAGCAGCCACAAACATAAAACCTTGCTCCAAAGACATGAATTCATCATTCTTATGATCTCTCAAAGTCCTAGGCACTTATTTCTCCAAACAACAGAGCATGAAATTGGGTCCAAGTAAGTGGAGGTAAAACTGAAGATCTGCACTCGATATAAGCTCTCCACCACTACTTAGCCCCACCTTGAAGTTGAAAGGACACAACCTCAACCCCATGCTGATGGACAATTCCCAACTTATGAAGCCTCTCATAGAAATCTAAGATACACTCAAAAGCATCATCATTCTCATAACAAAGGAACACATGAGGCTTTAGCTTCAAAAACTTAGTCAACATTTCATGCTCATTACCAGTCATAACAGAACACAACAAAGGACGGAAGAAAGCACAATTACCTTTTGTTCCACCCGTCTTGGGCGCAGTGCTAGCAACAGGGGGATTAGCAGGAGCTTAAGCTCCTTGAACAGAAGGAAGCACTCCAGGACAAACCAACCCTTTCAAGAATGAAATGATCTGTCGAGCTAACACAGGGTCTATGGGAGGAACATCGTTAGTCTCAGCCTGCAACTCTTCCTCTTGTCCCACCTCCTCAACTTTTTCAACCTCAATATCCCCCTCTATCTCTTTATGATGCATGGGAGGGGCCTCATTTTTGGGAGCATTTTCCACCGGTACCCCATCTCTATTAGGCGTCACTCTTCCTCGGCCTCTTACCCTAGCTCTTCCTCTACCCCTGCCTCGGCCACGACCTCTCGCTATAGATTCCTCAGCAGGAGCATTGATAAGAGCTACAGGCCTGACGACCTTTTATCTAGTGTTAACCATCTCCAAACAAAAAACTGAAGGAGGTTAGATACCAATTAGAATCAACATATACCAATTGGAATCAAGTTATAGCACGAAAGGAGACAAGAGAAAAATACAGAGATTTCCTAAAGTCTTACAGCCTCTCAAAGAAAAGTAAAGGCATCCCCGTACCGTTCCGCAAGACTCTACTAGATTCATTTTGGTACATGGAGATCAACGAACCTAGGCTCTAATACCAACTTTGTCACGACCCAGACCATCATGATTGGCACCCAAACTAACTCTCTGATGGGAGAACCACTACTACAACCAAACCAAAGAACTAAGCCAAAATACTAAAGCATTTAAGGATACGAAAGCAGGAATAAAAGCTAAAAACTGAAGTTTCCATAAACTTCCAAAAAATCTAACAACTAATTAATGCGGAAGAAATAACCTAGAACCTAAAAGTCAATGTACCAAAACATTTAATAATGAACCAAAAGTCTAAACAAGAAGGGATACAACTCCAAACTAATGAACTAATAGCTAACTAGAAAAGTCTAAGTCCTAAATAGTGGAAATAGACGAAAGAGAACTCATGGCAGCCTTGAATAATTGGCTCACCGTTGAATTCGAACGTTCATTGATCTTTTAAACGAGGTATGTCAATAGCCGCTTGAAGATGCCCTAAACTCAACAAAGAAAGAGCAAGTGCAATATCAGTACAAAACCACAGTGTATTGGTAGGATCACACGGCTATCCCACTAAGTGCAACATATATAAGTCATTACAACAATATAATCACATGCATATATCAAACATATACAATATTATTAACATTTATGAACAACGAACAACTTCACATTTCTCAAGATACACAATTATGACAGGTCATTGGTCCTCTCATAGAACCCAAACCCAAATAATTAGCATACCAGAACGCGGTACCCGATCAAATGTTTATGGCAGAACGTGGCAACCGATCCCATAATTATTCCTGAATGTGGCAACCGATCCCAATTAGTTATGCCAGAACGTGGCAATCGATCAATTCAACTCATCACAATCACAAGTATCTTCTCAAGTTCATACAATTTAGTCATGATTCATGGCATTCATCATTCTTCTATCTCATTTACAACAAGTGTGATCAATAATGCAACATCCACATACATACAAGTATAATAATGAAGCAAGAACAAACATACATCAATCAATCATAGAATCACAACCATCACCTACCTCGAAATAAACTTGAAACCCTAAAAAACTTGATCCTTTCCCTTCCGGATTCATTCTGCTTATTCTTGGTCTACAAGCAATCATAATAACATGGGAATCAATAAACAATAACTAATTACATGGATTACTAACAATTCTAACAACACTACATCATACCCATGATCCCAAGTATCCTAACTAGGGCTTTTTCCACCATGGTTTCCAATTCAAAACCCTCCCCCATCGATAATTACACATTCTATTTCATTTTACGGATCAAAAAAAAGATTCGGGGAGTGAAAAGCTTACATTTAGCCTCAAGAATGGTGAAAAACTGTCAAGGGTAGCATGAGGCTCGTTCCTTAGCTCTAAAAATAAAAAAAATGCAGAATAAAGACGTTTTGGGGTTTATTTACGACTTTAAGTCGCATTTGGCCCACCACAGCGGCCCTCACCCCTCTTCAGCGGCACCACCAGGGCGACCAAAACCACTGCCAAAGCTACTTGCACAAAATAGTGAGTTATTTCAATAATTCCAAGACCCCCATTTCACAACACACCTTTAACCAACGACGCTCAGAAAATACTGTTCACGCTAAGATCGATTTCGAGAGTTCTACTCACCCGAATTCAATTGCTTAAAATCGTACGGATTCCTTAACGACTTATCTAACTACTCATGTAATCAAAAATCATAAATAAATCACCCGATTATTAACAAATTTCTCTACACCTTAATGACTCCGATTTCATCCAAATTTGGACTAGGTTGGGAAATCCCAAGTTACTATGAAAAAGTTTTTCGACCCAAAATTTCTGCTGGTGGATTTTCCATAATGACGAAACTTGGTCGTTACACCTTTCAAGAAATCACGTAATTATTATTACAACGGGAGCACATGATGTTATTCTTATTTATTCTTCAAGTGGTAAATTATATTTTAATGATTCCTCGAACAATTTAAACCAAATAGATGATTTCCTAAATATAAATTTAGATAATGTTTTCATTGATCCAGTTTCTATGAACGCTTATGCGGTTAGTTAATTTGTAATTTAATAGAGTTAAGTCATTGATTTGGTTTGCACTGGAGAATAGTTTAACAATCTTATTATATTTACTTTTGAATTGCCAGTGAAGTCTGTTTGTTTCAATGTGTGAGTCATTATATTGAAACAAAAAGACTCACATATTGAAACAAATAGACTTCACTAACAATTCAAAAGTAAATAGATGGATAAACTCTTCTCTAATGACAATCAAATCAATGGCCTAGCCTTACACTTACGAATAAGACTCTACTCGATGTGGCTTATGAGACATCCTAGGACCTTTCTAAACCTTGTGCTCTGAATACTAATTTTGTCATGACTATAGGTACACCATAGGAGTAACATGGCGTATAGGACCTCGAGAGCCCCTACACATGCCCCTTGGCATTCATAACATAGATTATAGAAATCAAGAGATTTAAAAACAACATTTCCAAAAAGTAAAATTGAAAGCAATAAAGGTTTGGTCCTCGAAACATGAGGACTCACCACTTGGAGAATAAGAACATGTAACGTCGTACCCTACATTGGAGAAAACAATATAGGCAACAATATGATAGCAATGCATAGAGTAGTAAAATCATGCTAAAAAGTACCTTTTCATGCCCATGAAAAGACCAAGTTAAACCATAGGAAAAATTCTAGAAAACATCATACTAATCAATGTAATATGAAATTAAAACTTCTCTTTTTGAACACTTGGGAAGATACTTCTTTAAGTAACCTTAGTTCATATAGTGAGAATTAGCCTTAACCGACATAGAGACCATGTGAGCTATAACATGGAATCCGGTGTCTGCCCCACACCAAAAAGGGGTGTTCTCACTTGCCAAGGCAAGAACCTTAACTTCTGGCTTACATGGATCAACTTGCTAATGTCTATCTAAGCTAATCATGTCTATCTAAGAAAATAATCTGATGGTTGCACATAGGTAAGGGATAAGGAAATTGCTACTAGAAACCCGACCTCTAATACGGGAGAATTTCCATCTCAATATCCTCTCGGTGCTAAGCATAAATCCCATAGTGTAGTCACAATTCATTAATTGACTTATCTTTCATGGAGGTCAATTCAATTAGCCGATCCAAGCTTAATTTCTTCAGACTAGATCCTAAACTTGATTCTAAGTTAGTTGAGAAAACCTTTCAACTCTTAAGAATCCTTATGTGAGAAAATCCTTTCACATGCATGCATTGAGTATTATGTGAGCAAACATTTCACAAGATTAATAACAACAACATACAAGCTTTACTCCCATATCATCTTAAATCATTTTCATCAATTTGACGAAGAACATGCATAGCTTCATAATCTTCTTCTTTCATGGCTAAAAGCCCACATTATCATCATAACTTAGAAAACATGGGGGTATGCATGGGTTCATGGGGATTCATCTTAAAATCATTGAATTATCTCAATTCATGCTTAATGCTTCATAAAACAATCAAATAAATCAATATTGAAAGAAAACCATAACATAGAAGAAAACCCTAACTTCAAGTGGGAACTTCTGACTTCAAAATTGAGGGATTAGGAACTCTATGGAGGAAAGGGCTCCATATATGAAGACTATCATACCTTTATTTTAAAATCCCTTAAGCAACTTGATGAATTGGAGACTTGGTATTGAACCCTAGGTTGATTCCTTCTTCTTCTTCTTCTTCTAGAGAGAGAAAATATTTTGGGGGAGCATGAATTTGTTCTTATTTTTTGTTATTTTGATTGAATGGGTGAATTTTGGGGGTAATACCTTTATATTGGGGTTCTAATAGAGGTCAAAACGACAGGGTATTGAATAAAAATAATTAGGGAAAAGACCAAGAAGTCCCTTAAAATAACTTTCGACCTCCACCTACAGTGGAGACCTATGGTTGGTGGTTTCACCTACAGACCATCTTGGTCGACCGTCGATGGGTTCAGAGACTTGTTCTCTAGGCCTTCAGACAACGGGACCTACCTATGATTCGTGGGTCCACCGACGGGCAATAGGTATCTACTTTTGACCCTGATATTTCTGTAAGTCTGGGACTCACCTACGAGACGTACCTACGACTCGTGGACTTGACAACGTTCCGTCCTGGTGAACCGTCACTAAGTACAGGAACTTCAACATTTTGGAAAATTGAGACTAGCCAACCATGGATCTACCTACGGTGCGTTTCTCACACCACGGTCCATCAATGGTGCCTGTCGATATTGGCACCAAGTATTTTCTGAAAGACGGAAAACTTTTCTCCTTTATGAATCTGAAGTGTTACAAAATAAGAATAACAACATGTGCTCCCATTGTAATTGAAAGTTTATGTGCTTACTTGATAATACTTGTCATTCCCTTTTTGAAAGTTGCATTGTGTTTTGCACAAGATTTTATTTTTTCAATTCACTCTTTTGTCGGCGTACAATCAAATTTTTGTTATGACAAAACTATTAAGCCCTTGGTACCTATTGTTGGGACAAATTGAATTTTAAGAGTTGCAAAATCTCTAGGAAAAGTACCTAATATGCAATTCACTTATAGACTTAACGCAATCACAAAGTAATAACAATATTTTTGCCTATAATTTACGCAATATTCTTCTAAAAATTCCTAAAGCTAATTCAGTAAAACAACCTTCTTTCCCTAATACCTTTTTAATAGCACAAAATAAGATTGTACGCCCATAAACGACTAAAATGCAAATGATATAGTTAGAAGTGAAACACAGCACAACTTTCAAAAAGGGAATGTATAATCTTCTCAAGAAATCACGTAATTTTTATTATAACAGGAGCACATGTTGTTATTCTTATTTATTCTTCAGGTCGTAAAACATATTTTAAAGATTCTTCGGACAATTTTAACAAAATAGATGATTTCTTTAATCAAATTGTAGACAATGTTTTTGCATATCAAGTGGATGTGAAGGTGGCTAATTAATTTGTATTTCAGTAGAGTGAAGTCATTGGTTTGATTGGCACTAAATAATTGTTTAACCATCTTATTTTATTTACATCTGAATTGTCAATGGAGTCTGTTTGTTTCAATGTGTAAGTCATTTTATTGATACAGTAAGACTTACATATTGAAACAAATAGACTTCACTGACAATTCAAGGATAAACTCGTTTCTGATGATAATCAAGTAAATGACCTAGTTTTATTTTATTGCAAACAAATGAATCCTATAAGTCGGATCAACCTTAGTACTATCTAAATTTTTATTTAGTAACATATCTATTGTGTTAAAATTGTTAAAGGAATCATAAAAATATGGTTTACCACTCAGGGAATAAATAAGAATAACAACATGTGCTCCCATTGAAATTAAAATTTTATGTGCTTACTTGATAAAACTTGGCATTCCCTTTTTGAAAGTTGCAATGTATTTTGCACTATACACTATAATTTTCAATTTAGTCATTTGTCGGCATACAATCTAATTTTTTTGGGACAGAACAACTAATCCAGTGTTAGCTACTGTTAGTTTAGTTCATATAGGTTATTAGCTTTTTATTAGTTGTCTTCTTATTCTTTATAATTCTATAAAACATTTTATATTCTTAAATAAAGTATCTTATTTCAGCACTTACTCAGTGTTTATATGGTATCACGGATCTATACGCTATATCGAGAACAATCATTTTTCTCCTTCTTTTGTGTGTTTCTCACGTAGATCAACAAACGGTTAATTTTGTTCTCCTTAGTTTGTACATTTGTCACACAGATCAACAACAATGACCTATTACAACGGCAACAACAAAAAGAGATTTGTTAATGCTGACAACACAACCGTACCAAAATTATTATTCAATTCAATACTACATCCCAAATACCCATCATTGTCACGACCCGGGAGCACCCCCTAGTCGTAACCGGCGTACTCGACCTCGAAGAGGTCTAATACAAGCCTCTTAGCATTCATTCATCGCATAGACACTAAAACCATAAG
>JAJOOR010085936.1:0-16142 GCA_036250505.1 Solanum acaule | reverse complement strand
GAAACACCATTTTCTCATTGTCCCAATAGCCTGTGAGGACTTCAATCAGCTCGGGCCACCCGACCATATTGATGAGTTCTATTAGGGCCCCTATATATTTGTTGAGGGCTCTTTTGTGAACCACAGTGAGGTCGTTGTACCACATCTTGAGCAGAACTGGGGCTTCCACTACCATGTCGAATTTGGGAAATCGATCCATACCTACAAAACAAAATCCGGTTAAGAATCCCCTCCCCCAAATAGGCAACAATTAGGTTTCCACACATACATCTTTCAAATGTCAAATAATATAATATGTCGTTAGGTCGTGGACCTTGGACATGATTTTTGGCGGTTTTACTAATGGACTTAATACGCCTTGGGTATTAAGCCATCTTAGGCTAATGCTTAGATTTGGATTTGGTTTCGCTCTACTCTAGGTTGACTAGAATTGGTTTAAAAAATGACGGTTACCCGAGTCGGACAAACAACGGGGTGAAGTCTAATAAACGACGTTGGATTACCACAAGCCAACTATTCGTTTATCACTTCCAAAGAATTTAACTTATGTTTTTCTGAAGGACAGCCATGGTAAGCTACGTAACCGCCTTTTTCCTAATGCAATCTATTTGCCGTTTGGCGGAATCGGGTGCCATGAATGCCACAATTAATGTAAGATACGATAATTTAAACAAGCAAACAGTTAAACACATAACCAAATAATTAATCTTAAGGTTAGAACCATTCAAATCCTCAGCAGAGTCGTCATTCTGTTTTATTAGGAAAACATAATTTTGACTGGTTTAGAGTCGCCACTTAATTTTTTAAGAAAAATCAAGAAAAAACTATTGTTTTCAAAGACTAAAACAGTAAATCTATTAAAAACTATTATGGGGGTTCGAGATTCCTATTAATATCCTAGGAAGGTTTTTAAAGCACCTAGAATATCCGCTAATGCGGTTATCCGACAATTAATTATTTGGCTAAAATAATTTAACTTAATTTAAATTGCAAAATTTGAGTTGTTTTATAGTTAGAACTGTTTTAAAAGGGAAAAAGGAAGTACTTAAATATTATCTAAGTTAGCTAATTTTGTAAAAAATTGTTCTTTTAAGTCTTGTTAAGCAATGACTGATTCAGTTAAATTATTAAGTCAAAATAGGCGTCTTCCGGGGATTTGAACTTTTTGACCCTAAGATTAACAACAAATACTAGCAAGCCAAACAAACACAGTAAAGTAAAGAAGGAAAGAAGGTTGGACCCAAATTTGGTTTTTGTTCGCCTGGACCAGTATTTGGGCCCATTTGAGTCACCTGCACCTGTCCTAGTCTAACATGAAATAAATATTTTTCTTTTGGACCTTAAGTCCAATTTCTCCACCTGTCCTAGGAACTAACAAATAATAGTACGTAAAATGGCAAGGGCTTAGGCCCAATAATAACAAAATACAATTCCGAATAAATAAAGGTAGGCTTTGGCCCAATCTTTTTCAACTCCCAATTTGCTCCGCTTTTCTTTCAATTTCGAGACCTATTCGTCGATTTTGGGGACTGACTTGGAAAGGGAATTTGAGCCTTTATGGCTCTCCCGAAATGCAAGGGGGTATAGACCCAAATGGAGTTCATAGTGAACTCGAACGGATTTCACATGCAAACACAAAATGAAAATTAGTAAGTAAGAATCAAACAAAAAACATAATTTATATTCTACCATATTCTAAAAATTTACGTACTACCATATTCTAATATTTTGCTACTACCATATTTTAATATTTACATACCACCATATTTTAATATTTACATACTACCATATTTTAATATTTACGCACTACCATATTTTAATATTTACATACCACCATATTTTGATATTTACGTACTACCATACTTTGATATTTATATACTACTGCATTCTAAATTTGATATACTACCGCATTTTTAATTCAAGGGAGAAAGTAAAAAATAATAATAATAATAATAATAATAATAATAAAAAAAAAAAAAAATTAAAAAAAAAATACATTAGTTTGACACAATGATAAATATAAATAAACTAATATTTTCCCCTCTTTTAAAACTAACAGTGACTCCAAACAAAATAGAAAAATACATCACATGCTCTCCTATGACTAAACCAAACAGTGAAACAAGCTATGTAATTCTAAAAAAGAAAAAAAAAAAAACCTAAATACTTCGACATACGGTAATGGAAGTAAGCTGTCTAAGAGGCAAAATTGAAATCAAAATACACTATCATGATCATTTAATGCCACCTTAATGCTTGTCACAGTAAACAAAACACCTATGCAAAATCTGAAAATTTAAGTAAAACCCACACAACTCAAGGAACTTTTCAAAAAAAAAAAAAAATAGAACCTTTCCGTACAAAAATCTCTCAGATAGTGCTACTGATTTCTAGGTGTGACCCGATATTTCATAGACACCATGGTCCTAACAATTTTTTAAAATAAAAAGAAAAGATATTCACACAATAATACCCCATCAGATTGCAGACAATATTGCCACAATAGGAAACGCATATGCGATATTTGTAAGAAATTGTGACCTTGAGCATTTAACAAATGATAGGGGAATCATCTAAACAACATATTCCATCATGACAAACACAAATATAAAGAAAACAAATAGAAACTCAAAAACAAAAAAAAAATGGGCAGCTCGTGATCCCAAACAAATAGCCAACCGAAAATCTCATACAATAACTCGGAATGCGATTTAATTTAAGCTAAACATTAATACTAAACATTAACAAGATGGATTTGGAATCGAAGGTTAATACTATAAGTGAAGACGAGATCATAATCGAATCCATGAAACTAAAATAGGCTTAAACACCTTCCTTTATGTTCATAGCAAAATGGTGTACAAACTAGGATGAAATAAACAAGTCGAGATAACATTCAACTACCGAAACTTTAGAAATCTAACAAGAACAAGTTATAAAATAACACAGAGACAATCATTGAGCTGATTTATATGTTGAAAACTGAAACACCATTAAAGACACTTAAATATAGACATGGAACAGCAGAGAATCAAATAAACCAAAATTAAGAAGAACAATCACCTCTTTCCGGGCAGCGACTGGGAATAGGGCGAGCAAAACAACGACCTTCACCACACCGAGACCCGAACACGAGCGGCAAATCAGAATATTTGGGCAGAGATATCAAAACTCAAACACCAAAATTAAGTATTTTTTTTTTTGTTTCCTTGGTGTATTAGTATATATTTCAGTTATGTTTTCTTAAGCTATTAGGAGTATTTTTGTTCTCAAACAAAAAAAATTCCGACCCAAAAAAAATTCCCCCCCTCAGCAGTGAATAAGAGCAAATTATATAGAAGGAAAAAAAACAGGTTTCGGAATGGGGGGAAAACGGATCCAAAATCCGAATAGGAAAGGGCCCATCCTCAATTCAAATTTCAAAATTCTTTCACAATTAAGGAGAGACACCTTTTCTTGCAATTTTCGTCCCATTCCGAAAGAGGAAAATGGGAGAAAACGCGTGCCTGCTGTTGCTTTGTTGTACTGTTGCAGTGAGGAATTGAAGAAGACGACAACAAAACTCGCAGTGCTGCCCGATTCACGCATCTTCTCACGCCGAAGTGGTCCACGCGTTGAGGGGAGGTGGGACGCGTACAGGGGTCGATTGTATGTGGGTGTATTGTACGCGTATGTCGGAGCTTATTGAAGAGAGTGGGCTGCTGGGTCGCTACTTTTGGAGAAGAAGATGCAGAGGGGTCGGTTGAAGTTGCTGTACGTATGATGTTGTTTTTGAATGGTATGTATTGTTGTATGTTGTAATGTATGGGAATGGGTTAGTGGGTATTGAATTTGGGCCACTGGATTATAGTGATTGGGCTAGTGAGTGTCTTGGTCAAGTAGGCCCAAAATTGGCCTAAGAGGAATTGAAGAAATTGGCCAACTGGATTACAATTATAGCCAACCAAAGCTTAAGGAATAGCCAAATTGATTTAGTTAGTGAATTCGGCTAAAATTAAATAAAATGAATTAATACATTTAAGTATATCTTCAAGATCATACATTTAAGTATCATTATGAAACAAGAACAAGCATACATCACACAATCATAGAATCACAACCATCACCTACCTCAAAACAAGCTTGAAACCTTATGAAACTTGATCCTTCCCTTTCTGGATTCGTTCCGCTTGTTCTTGGTCTACAAACAATTATAATAACACGGGAATCAATAAACAATCACTAATTACCCGAATTACTAACAATTCTATGAACCCTAAATCATACCCATGATCTCAATTATCCTATTTAGAGTTGTTTCCATCATAGAATCTATAACAAAACCTTCCCTCATCAATATTCACACATTTTATTACGTTCTAGGGATCGAAAAATGAATTTGGGGAGTGAAAAGCTTACCTTTAGCCTCAAGAATAGTGAAAAATGAGTAGGCGCCGCCTAGGGTTCGTTCCTTGGCTTTAAAAATTGAAAAGTGCCAAATAAGGTCGTTTAGGGGTTTATTAACGACATTAAGTCGCGTCGAGTCTGCCACAGCGGCTGTCTCCCCGCTATAGTGGCCCTTCCAGAGTGGCAAAACCCAGCGCCAACGTGGGTTACGCGAGATAGTGAGCTACTTAAAGAATTCCAAAATCCTCATTTCACAACACACCTCTAACCCACGACGCTCAGAAAATACCTTTTACGCTAAGATCGATTTCGGGAGTTCTACTTGCCCAAATTCAATTCCGTAAAGTCGTACGGAATCCTTAACGAGTTATCTATCCCCTCATGAAATCAAAAACACAACTACTTTACCCGATTGTTACCAGATTTCCCTACAACTCAAAGACTCCGATTTCGTACAAATCTGGACTAGGTTGGGAAATTTCAAGATACTACGAAAAAGTTTTTCGGCCTCAAATTTTCCTCCATTGGCTTTTCTATAACAACGGGAACATGTCGTTACACTTTTACCCCCTGCACTATTTAATACTGTATTTTAAAGGTATATATGTGCCCACGTGGACACATTACTATTTAAAATGATGCAATATTTATGATGTCCATGTAGGCACATATATACCTTTAAAATACACTATTAAATAGTACAGAGGGGTAAAAGGTCCTTTCCAAAGTTTGGTATCGTAACAACAATTTCGGTCAAAGTTAAAGTATTTTTCAAACCCTTTTCCATTTTATAAATACTAATTCTGCAAAAGACAATAAAAAATTAAATAAAAGTGGAGCCCAAAGTATATGATAAATGAAAAATTATCTAAACATTCATTTCTTGATCAACCAAGCTTTTACTTTTTTATAATTTCATATCCTTCTTGAATTTGTGGAAATTATTTTAAAGCAAATGGAAGCGATATTAGTACTCTATTAATTTCATTTTATAGGACAATGCTTGGTCAAACTAGTTAACCTAGAACTTAATATTTTATTTTGGCACATGTTAAGTATTCGATTTATTGATTTGACTAATTTAAATCGATGCCTAATAGGTTTACTAAAGAATAAAATTAGGAATGACAATAGGGCGGTGTAGTGCAGGGCGGGATGAACTTAATGAGTAAAATATTTAATTCGCCCTGCCCTACCCCGCCCCGCATAATAATTTTTTTCGTTTTCAACCCGCCCGCATAGACGACCCGTCCCACATGAACCCGCCCCGCATTTTTGTTTTTTATTTTTTCTTTAATTTTCTAGTTAAGTTTGACATTAAAAAATAAAATTCATAAAAATAAATTCATTTTTTCATTAAATTGGATTAATTTAATAGGTAATGACTAAAAATTTATTTTTTAGAGGTCAATTGGGAAACATGTAAGAAATTGTGTTATATTTTATTGAACTATTTTCATTTACTATCTTAAATATTTTAGTAGCTTTAAACAAATTATCTTAATAAATAATGTTTTATCACTCTTATATAGCATGTAAAAAATTAAGATTAAGTTTAAACCCATATAAAATCACGTATACCCACAACCAACCCCTCGCCACATCCCTCCTGCTCCGCAATACAACCTTAAACCCGCCCCGCATAACCTTAAACCCATCCCACCCCGCAACCGCCATGCCCCATTGCCATCTCTAAATAAAATGCTCTTTATTAAAACTTTTATTTATTTCAAAATTTAAATTCGGAGACTCATAATTTATGGGTAAAATTCCGATCATTCCTCCATTCCCTTAGAAATCCAATAGGATTTTTAATCATGATCTTTTAACGTCCTCCGGCGCTTATATGGTCAGATTTGTAACCATATTAATGAGATGTTGTGTGCTTCAAACATCAAGTGTAGAACTTTAGTTTTATCTTTTTAAATCCAAATATTCACACGGATGTCCTTATTTTGGGGTGGTCTTTACTCCCCTCTCCTCAAAGTTTTGCCCTTCAACACTCGAGTAACAAAAAATGTGGCTGAAAATATCCATGATATTAGAAAAATGAATTAAAAAATCGCTAGACAAATGTTATGTCTATACAAGGCAAATTTTTTTGCAAGAAATACCTTATTTGTAAACATACAAGGCAAAATTGTAATGCACTAAGACATAACTTATTCATACAAACTTATATTGATAGAAACTAAGGTCTCTAAACTTGTGCAAAAGGTACAACGCAACAAGGTAAAATTTGCAAGGCACATGAAGTTATGCCTTACCAGGCGTAACTTACTCTTAAAGAATTTATACTAGTAGAAATCTTTGGCAAATCAGATGATACACAATTTATAAATTTTTACTTGCAAAATTAGGTTAGTTAGCCTATAATTTTTCATGAAATAAGAAACAGGGACAAAAATATTATTTTGTGAGCTAACTATTGCATAGAAAAGAGTTTACCCACTGTCATGACCCATGGAAACTAAAAAGGAAAGAGAAGAAGTGAACTGATTATTATTTGTCAACTATATACAGGAACAAGGTTTCTTATTTTCTAAGTTGAAACTTTTATTTAAAGACTTTTCTTCTCACGGTATGACGTACTCATATACCAATGTCAAACCAAAGCAATGACTAACATAGATCAACTGAAAAATTAGCAGTACGTAGATGTTTGTCAAAAATATCGCAGTGTAAATTCAGAATTAATATCTTAGCTTTGATTTATTTGTCCATACTTAATTCCATAATTTAGATTAGCTCTTTTCAATTGAACTCTCTCACATATGTAAAAACTCGGTTCAACTAGTGATGCAAGATCTAGCTTCAATCCTTAGTCCAAGTTAATAATTTATCTTTATTAGGTTAAACAACATACTAAATAACTAAATTGGAATTATCTTCTTTGTTGTCGATTAAAAGGAAACTAATATCTTTAAACCTAATGAGAATAGAAACATAAATCTATTCTCGAGATTATATTTCCTTCTTAAAATCGATATTGTGACTACATGAAAGAAAATTATTAACATTTGACATAATTATCGGATAAACATAGCTAAGAAAACATCACACGTAACACGGCTAGAACTAAAGGAAAGAAGAAAAGTCACTTTCACATGAAACATCCATTCTCAGTCTGTGATTACACGATAATTCAAAGCAGATTAATAATAATAATAATAATAATGACAAATAGTTATAAGTCTTCACTTGCCTATAAATAGAGGCATAAATAAAAGCAAAATCATCCCGATCGAAAGCCTTTAATTTGTTTCCTCGATAGACATTTCAATTAAGTCATGGGTTTTCGTTTGAGTCATTTGAGTCTTGCATTGAGCTTTGTGGCACTTGCACTCGCAGGTGTTGCTATTTATAGAAATACTTATGAAGCCATCATCATGAATAACGGATCACTACTCCAAAATGTTTCTCCAAATTTAGATTCGTTGGAATCAGGCGTAGCCAGTATTTTAACCTTAAATAATAAGAAGAGAAATTCAGACAAGTACTTGAGACAGCAACTAACTCCGGAGGCATGCGTTTTCTCAGCTGTACGAGGAGTTGTGGACAGTGCTATTGATGCAGAAACACGCATGGGAGCTTCTCTCATCCGTCTCCACTTTCATGACTGCTTCGTTGATGTAAATATATATTTCCTTCACTCTTTTTTACGTTCTTTGACTATGCAGAAACGATGATTTTTTTTCAAAAAAAATTGTGAGCTAAAACAAGTTATCTATAGAGACTTCATGACTATAAATCATCTAAATAGGATAAAAATGAGAATTTTACAAGTTGATTGTCTATAACACTGACATTTATCCTTATAAATTTAGTTTTAAATTTTTCATTTTATTCTTAATAAAATAATTTGTAGTCACTTAAATATTTTAGGGAAAAAGGACAAATATTCCTCCGAACTATTGTAAATGGTATGCAGATACCCTTTGTCATACTTTTGGAACATTGGTGCCCCCGTTGTCTAAAAACTAGAGCATAAATACCCTTTATACTAACAGACATACCCGTGTCATAATCTTATCCACTGACCCGACATTTATTAAATATCGGATCAATGGATGAGATTGCGCCATGTGTCCCTATTTAGTCTTTCGTTAGAGTGAAGAGCATATATGCTTTAGTTTTTGGACGGCAGGGGCACCAATGTCCCCAAAGTATGACAGAGGGTATCTACATACCATTTACGATAATTAAGGGGTATATTTGTCCTTTTTCCCAATATTTTATGCTTGTTTAAAATCACAAATTTGAAAATTCTTTCATTTTCTCTTAAACTCGCAATTCAGTCAAATACTTTAATATAAATTGAAATGAAAAGAGTAGACTGATATTATTTTTAAGGACAGATTAAAAAGAGTACAATGTTAGGTGTAGTATATTAATTGAATCTGAGTCCTTTTCCTCTTATTAAATAAACCTGGCCCTATGATCATATTATTTTCTTAAAAAAAAAAAAAAATTGAAATGAAAGTGATTGTGGACCATAAAACTATGTGAAAGATTTGACGGTACGTACTCCAAATTAAGATTATTATGCATAGTCATAAATATCCCATACTACTTGTTAGATCGCAAATATATATAAAACAAAAAGTACTTTTTCTTTTATATTTCCACCCCTCCCACGCACACATATACACTCTCCGTCTCAATTTATATTTGACACAAAGTTTAAGAAAGAAAAACTGTTGAAATTTATGATCTAAAATAAGTGATTTTATAACTATAATTAATTTTATCAAGGACAAAATAAATATTTTAAAGTTAAATTATTATACTAAATATAGAAATATGTTACTCTTTTCGGAACTGATCAAAACCGAAAATAAATCATATAAATTGAAATGGAGGAGTATATATATTGAGAAGAGTAGAAAGACATTATTTTTTGAAACAGACTAAAAAGAAAAATATATAGCAGTTATGTATAAATTGAATCTAATGAAGTATTTCTTTTATTAGTTCTTATATTTGTCCATCTTTAAATTAAATGCTTCAAGTGGTCGATCTGCAAGGAAAGACCGAAAGTGATTCTGGACCGTAAAATTTATTCGAACGATCTGATGGTATGAACTCCAAAAACTTTGAAAAGTCTAATATGCCACCCAACTACATAATTTTATGCTTAGCTATATCTTCTGTAGTTGATTATGTAGTTGACTAATTATAGCTTATCTTTTTTTATGAAAAAAACAGGGTTGTGATGGAGGTATTCTGCTAGATGATATTAATGGAACATTTACAGGGGAACAAAACTCACCACCCAACGCCAACTCAGCCAGAGGTTATGAAGTAATAGCACAAGCTAAACAAAGTGTTATAGATACATGCCCCAACGTATCTGTATCTTGTGCTGACATATTAGCTATTGCTGCTCGTGATTCTGTTGCTAGAGTAAGTCCATTATTCACATTACACCTTGATTAATACTACCAAATTAATTATGAATAATAAGAAATGAATATTTGATCTAACTCAAAAGTCATCGTGGAAGTTGAGAATTGTTCAAAGAAGACCAAATTCCACATCCACAATTAATGAGTAAATTTTGACACCTCGCCTGTTGTGTCCTGTCAATTGGAGCGTGTATGGGGTCCAACATTTAATAGATTAAGAATTGAATTTAGTTCGATTATGATAATATGACAAAGAAATTGACTTGGGCTAACTCAAACCCAAAATTTAAATTGATAACTTAAACTCTGTTTTGGTATATGACAGTTAGGAGGACAAACTTATAACGTTGCATTAGGGAGAAGCGATGCTAGAACGGCCAACTTTACTGGTGCTTTAACTCAACTTCCAGCTCCATTCGACAACCTAACTGTCCAAATACAGAAATTCAGCGATAAAAATTTCACCCTCCGTGAAATGGTTGCGCTAGCTGGTGCGCACACGGTAGGTTTCGCCAGGTGTTCCACAGTTTGCACCAGCGGTAACGTTAATCCTGCCGCACAACTCCAATGCAACTGCTCCGCCACGCTTACTGATTCTGATTTGCAACAATTGGATACTACTCCTACCATGTTCGACAAAGTTTACTATGATAGCTTAAACAACAACCAAGGTATAATGTTTTCAGATCAAGTTTTGACCGGGGATGCTACAACTGCTGGTTTTGTAACGGATTATAGCAACGATGTTAACGTTTTCCTTGGAGATTTTGCTGCTGCCATGATCAAGATGGGAGACTTGCCTCCATCCGCGGGCGCTCAATTGGAAATTCGTGATGTTTGTAGCAGGGTTAATCCCACTTCTGTGGCTTCTATGTGAAATTCGGAAATTTTAAGTAACTTATCTCAGGATTAGTTGCTTGATGTTTTCTTTAAAATAAAAGAATCACTGGCTCCAGAATGTGGTTTTGGTATTTGTTTTGTAATCCTTTCAGTATTATGATCAGTTGATGCCATGCATATATATATGTAACAAAATATATGAATATTGTTTTCCTTGTGTGCTAGTGTTGGTGATTTTTTTTTGTTAAATCGTACTAGTTAAGGAGCTGATCAGAATAGTTCAATTCATTATTAAAATTTTAATAATCTGAAAATAAAAATAGGACTCAAATTGCCTGAAAACGAAAATAAAAAAGGTTTGAGGAAAAGATAAGTCTTTTGGATACCACCACAAGTCAAGTAATTCATACATGCCGATTTTTTATACTCCTACAAAACATGTGCAGTTTTATTCGAAACTCTTAAGTTTAAAATTCAAATGACATGAAATTTATATTTGAGACAAAAGCCCACAATTCCCACAATATAACAAACTATATTTACATTTGTAAGGTTCACATGATTACATTAATCAAGGGACTCTGTTTATATATCGATTATAAGTTCTTTGTATCGCTTTATCAAATAAGGTCTAGTTAGGCTATGAAAGGGTCAACCTTTTTTTCTTTTCTAAAGCATTGGCTTTAACTTTTTTTTAACAAAGAAAACTTGAATTATAAGGAAAGCAGCTGCACAACAATGTCTCTAGTACAACAAAATTATTTGAGGGCCTCATTGGTTCCAGTACCACGATGTCTGTCTATTCAGAAGTTCAGAACAGTACTAATTTGTCTAGAAGTAGAGACGTGTCATCTCACTTGGCTAATTGGTCAAATAAGTAAATTTACTTCTACAATGACAAATTATTGTAACAAATTAAAAAATTTAGCATCAATAATAAAATTGTCGCTTGGCTACAATTATTAATATTAATAATCTATATAAATGAACCTAACCACTTAAATGACTCTGAATGCAATAATATTGACTCAGTTGTCGGTAAGTGATCTTTTTTGTTGTAGTGACCTGAGTTTTACTAGTTGATGTAATGTTCCTAGATGTATGAATATATATATATATATGTGTTGCCAGTGTCCTAGTACCATTATCTACCCAAAGGTCTAGTCAATGAAAGGGTCAACGGTTTTGTAAGGATAGCCTTGGAACTAAACAAGCGTGTGGATTATGGGCTGAGTTATCCTTTGAGTTTAGAATTGGCCAAGACATGTTTTATTGGTCCCAGGAGGTGGTTGTCAAAATATGCTGTATTTATATGAGTATCATGTCCTAGAATAAAAGAGGATAGGAATAAGTGGTCTCTAATCACATTCTGTGTGTGACAAACAACACATGAACACTGTCATATGGTACACCAATTTTGCATAGTCAATTGTTTGTCTCCCTTCAAACTTGGAAGTGTAACCACACAATGTTTCGAAGCTAAAATTTGTTTAAAGCATGTGGATGCTAACACAAAATTCTTTCACGCTACTAGATTAAACCGTTGGAGGAGGAATCCTTTAATTAAGGGAAAATTATCAAACTATTAAAAATCCCTAACATAATTAATAAAAATATTCATACTTTAAAATTATTATTAAAAATGTCATAATGTCATTATTTTAGTAAATATAATATATCCTAATAAATTATGATTATTTTACTATCCTAATATAATTATTTTCCCAAAAAAATACTCCAAAATCAGGCCACATTTACCTAGTTTGACTCCACTACCCGGTTAAAAGTTTTTTTCAAAAAAAAAACCCACAACCCTATTTCCTCTCTCTATGTTTTTACCCCCAAATCTCTCTACTCTCTCTTCCGTTTCCACCATTGTTATCTCCTACGAAATTTCTTACAAATTAATCCACTTTTAAAGCAATTTCATAAGCCATTCGAGATATTCTTGAAAAAATTTAGCCCGATTATACAGGTAAATACAACCTCTTCTAGTATTTTTCAGATTTCATTTTTTTTTTTTCTAAATACAATTTTTTGAAAGATTTTAGCCCAATTATACAGGTAAATACATAAAGTATTTGTGTTTTTAGCTACATTATATATCTTGAATTAGTGATGAAGAAGATTCTATTCTACTAGATCCGTTATGTATCCCAAATTAGTAGTATCCAAAAGCGAATTATCTTAGCTCCATTGTGCAGTTATTTAATATATGTGTCGTGTTTATATATCCTTTGCCAGATTGTATTATTGTTTTGTGTATTAGTAGGTTTTTAGATTGTATTTTTTTTGTTTTTTTTCAGATTGTATTTTTTTTTTTTGTGTATTAGTATGTTCTTAGATTGTATTCTTTTTTGTTTTTTTTCAGATTGTATTCTTGTTTTGTGTATCAGTATGTTATTAAATTGTTTTCTTTTTGTCTTTTTCCAATTGTATTCATTTTTGTATTTTATATTATTAAATTGTATTCTTTTTGTCTTTTTTCAGATTGTATTCTTGTTTTGTGTATTAGTATGTTCTTAGATTGTATTATCTTTGTCTTTTTTCAGATTGTATTCTTGTTTTGTGTATTAGTATGTTCTTAAATTATATTATTTTTGTCTTTTTTCAGATTGTATTCTTGTTTTGTGTATTAGTATGTTCTTAAATTATACTCCCTCCGTTTCAAAAAGATTGGTCTGATTTGACTTGGCACAAAGTTTAAGAAATTAAAGAAGACTTTTGAATCTTGTGGTCCTAAATTAAAGTTATGTCATATGTACAAAATTGCCCTTAATCTTGTGGTCTTAAACATGCCACGTGGAAAGCAAAAAGTAAAATGTTACCAAAAAAGGAAAGAGGTCATTTTTTTGAAACTGACTAAAAAGGAAAGGAGGTCATTCTTTGTGAAACGGAGGGAGTATTATTTTTGTCTTTTTCTAGATTGTATTCTTGTTTTGTGTATTAGTATGCTCTTAAATTATATTATTTTTGTTTTTTTCCAGATTGTATTCTTGTTTTATGTATTAGTATATTCTTAAATTGTACTATTTTTTTTGTGTCTATTAGTATGTCTCATATTAAAATTGTTTTTAAAAATGCAGTTGGCCAGAAGGATGATGACACTTAATGGTTGTATATCCAAGAGGATATTATCAAATATTATTTAAATTACACATTCATTTTTGAATCTCATTTATAATAATATGCAATAACTTGAATTTATATGCAGCGATTTTTATTCTTTTGAGTATAAAATGATAAATTCACTGGTTTAGATAGGAAAAAATAAAGGAAAACTTCAAATAAATGGAGAAAGAGAACAAACAGAAATATCAAACCAATATAAACTTGATATTAAATAAATGGAGAAAGTGAAAGGTGAAAGAAAACAAATATAATTAAACCAATATAAATTGTGGGATTAAACTTTCATCAATATCTTTAAACTTTAGCGCGAATGGTTGCCACTCGTCGATACAAACACCTATTGAGGGTAGAAAAAGAAGTAGAAGGAGGAATTAAACAAAAACAAATAAATAAATACACTAACAACCTAGCTAAAAAACTTTTAATCATTTTAAACATATATAACGTAAAATTTATTGGGTTTTATTTCCATTTCCTTATAATAATTGGGTTTTTCTTTTTCTAAAAGGAAAATACAATTTTTTTTGGGTAGAAAAATGTTTATGATTCTATAAATAGAGGTTCAATTTTTCTAACTTGGTAACATTCACTATGTAGTCATTAGCGCTTTGAAATTTTTTTTAAGGGGAGAATTTATAAGATACAAGTCACAAGTGTTATCTTATCACTAATAATTATGTGAATCTCTTTTTATTTTAAGTGAATTTTATGAGGTTATTTCTCATTATATTTTGTACCATCTTTTATATATAGTGGATTGTTTATCTACTTTGGTGAATTAGGTCAATTGACTAAATCATATTAAATATTTATATGTCTTTTGATATATTAATCTTTTGAGATTTGTTTTGCTAGATTTGATATGACACTTAAATAGTTTTGTCCTATCAAAATCAATTGTTGGTATGTACATATGCTCTAGTCAAGTGCCGCTGATTTTATATTCCGATATCTCGGAATAAAGGACATTAATATATGCTAGTTGAATTGCTAGTATTGTTCTTCACAAAATAAAACGAACAAAAAGACCAAACAGACAATGGCATTCTAGTTCTAATCTTTGATACAATCAAGGGAAGCAAGAATATTCTATATTATATCTAGAGAAGAAGCTGCGTACATACGTTTGAATGAACGATATAAATAAGGGGAATCTTCTCATTTAGGCACTAAAAATAACTTAATAATACTCCATAGCTATAGTTTGCTAATTACGATTCGTAGCTACATGTTAGAGGGAGGAGATAGACGAGCGAGAGAGGGCAGAAAGTGGAAAGAGACGAATTGTATATGTATATCTGTCGAATAATTGTGTGTGTGTGTGTGTATATATATATATATATATAGCCGGTATACATATGTAATTTTATATCTGACGGGTGAGATTGAGAGAGGGAGGAGAGAGGCGAGAGAGATTGGGAGAGGAAGGAAAGAGGCGAGCGAGAGAGGGCAGAGGGTGGAGAGAGGTGAGTTGTATATGTATATCTGTCACATAATTGTATATATATAACTGATATACATATGTATTTATATATCTGGCGAGCGAGGTTGGGAGAAGGAGGAGAGAGGCGAAAAGCTAATTGTATTTGTATATCTGTCGTGTGTGCGCGTGTGTGTAATTTGCATTTGTATATGTATAAAAGAGGAAATGCGACATAATTATAACTAAAATTAAGTTGCGAGCCGTAATTAATTCAAAATATAGTTATGTTAGCTAATTAACTAGTATATGTTTATTTTTTCGCGTAATTTATAGCTCTATCACATTTTATGTGGCACCTTTCCTCTTTGGTTCGTCTAAAAAAATGTCACTTTACTATAATTAGAAACAATTTAATTTAAAAATTCTATTTTTACCTTTAATGAAATAATTTACACCCACACAAATATCAAAAAATTGTTTTAGATCACTATGTTTCAAAAAGAAATTATTTCTTTTTCTTAAATACCGGTGTCAAGTCAAGGATGCCCACGTAAAATAGGACAAAGGGAGTACAATACTATGAGTATGCTCTATAAAACACACAACATTACAATCATACAATACATTGATACAAAGATTCAAAAGCCTTCTTCCTCTCTCCAGTATTCTTTCCCTCAACAAAAAGCAAAAAGCAAAAAATATATCTTAGAAATATTAAATAGATGGGTGCCAAAAAGGACTTCAAAGTGAAGTTGATCAAAACAGAGGTGGTAGAAGCAATGTTGCCAATGCAAGAGCATTGGCTATCACAGTCCAATCTTGATTTGCTTTTACCTCCAGTGGATGTTGGAGTATTCTTATGTTATCAAAATCCCATTACCTCTGGGATATTGCCAAAAATTTGGTCATTTGATTCAATGGTCAATGTTCTTAAGGTGTCTTTGTGTGAGACT